>NQII01001383.1:207029-279062 GCA_002778355.1 Clitarchus hookeri | reverse complement strand
TCCTATAGGCTGTTCACAGTAAAGTGAGAACTTTTGAGACCCTAATTACTTTTTACTTTCAGTCATTTTTTACCCTTTAACAATATTATGAAATAAATATTGCCATGTAAGTAATAAACAAAGTGTGTATATTCTACGGTACTTGAAATTTATGGTCTAAGACTAAAATAAACTCTATTTATTGACTATTATTCCAAATGAGAGGGCTATCAAAAGTGCTATGTGCATAGCAACAAAGGAGTCAATAAATATATTCATAAATAATAAGTATTCAAACATTTAAATCTCTTTTCAGTTTTAAACTAATCATTATTTTTGCTGTAGTAAGTATGAAATATACTCAAATTGAAAAAGTGTATAATTTTCCAATTTCTTTCTACTGGTGGTGTTAAATGTAACAAAAATATGTTTCCATCAAGGCTACCTAAAAATTTAAATATTTCAATTAGGTAACATTTAATTTACAAATAGCATACCAAAACACTTGGTTAAAACAATATTTTTAATGTGAACTATTTCTTACTAGCCGTTGCCACATCATCACCGATCTCACTGTTTTTAATTCGTATTGAATACGAAATAAATAATACAAGTTGTAGAAAATAATAAGTTAAAGTTTCATTTATTAAAAAATATAATACTTTTAAGTTAATCAGTGTTTTGTACTTGTCGTATAAAAGTTATTTTAAAAAAAGGTTAACTTATTACTCATAGGGTTATTTTTCAGACTTGTTTCAAAACTGAAGGAACCGTGAATGGACTATAGCAGAAGTGCTTGCAGTTTGGGTTGTGTAACTTTACAGCAAACAAGATTTTAACAGAATTTACTGTATATTCTAAATTATTAGTTTTTTTAACACTCCTGATAAAAATTAACAATTACTAGTATATTTGTATTTTTTGTACAGTACAAAACACATTGACAATAACTGAACATTTCCACAACACTACAAAGATGTTTTTAAAACCAAATTTGGTTTAGCATGATTGTTCCCTGTTAAAAATTATGTTTGACTATCGTGCAAGTAAAACGTGACTTCATTAAAACATTTTCTTCTTTATACAATGCCATTATCTGACAACTTAATGCAGAAGCAAGATTGTGATTATTGGCAAATTGCAAAGTAAAACAAAAACTGTCTTCATACCAGTACAACCAAAATAGGTCAAAAAAAGGNTGTGATTATTGGCAAATTGCAAAGTAAAACAAAAACTGTCTTCATACCAGTACAACCAAAATAGGTCAAAAAAAGGCTATGAAAAACTGACAAAAAGGTTTGCACTTTGCTAACAGTTGCCAGTGGCAAACAATATAGGAATATTAAGAGCTGTAAAAGCTGACTCAACATAACTTCCAATACTCCTTTTCATGCATGTAAGCTTCAAGTTATATTTTAAACGAACCAAAAAATGAAATATGGCAATTTATGCATAAAAGAAAAATACTTCCGATTAGAGTTTATGGCAACAGAAACAATTTTTACATTACTGCCAACATAAGCTAGTCTTGTAGAAATTCTGTCTCAGAGATCTATATATACCACATGACATTAACAGTTATGCCAATGTTCCAAAGAAATGATTGCCCTCCATAAACTCCCNAGAGATCTATATATACCACATGACATTAACAGTTATGCCAATGTTCCAAAGAAATGATTGCCCTCCATAAACTCCCAGAGTGTGACACCTTGAAACTTCTATAATAAGATTGCAATTTCAAGAATTGTATGAACAGCTACCACAACAAAGAGTGAAATATAAAACGTACCGCAGATAAGTGGACATGAGCCTCTTGAGCTGCTTAATGTTCCTGCTCCCCAGGGAGAACCTGGAAAGTATGGAGAACTGGGACAGCCATGGCAATATAGCCAACACCTTCTCCTCTTCATCACTGGCAGCAGAGGACCCCTTTGGGGCCTGCGTAGCCGTGCAAGAGTCGAGTCTCTTTACCAGTGCCGAAACACCTGCACCATGCAAAAGTAACATCTTTTCACAAATATGACATTATATTACCCAATTTCCACTTAATTTTTGGAAGAATGGCAAACTAAAAATTATCACAACCATGAATTAATATAAAGGTATGCTTCAGCTCACAGGTGTATGTGCCCTGACACAATAAAGTTTAATTTATTACTACAACAGGTAAAGTACTTCTATTTAAGCAATTTTATTACAAAAAGATTTACATTAAAATATTTCATAGTTTTTTTTTTTAATTATAATACACACAACTGCTTACAAGAGCCATACGACAACTAGGGAGGTTCCTTAAGCATTACCCATCTGCAAGAAGAACAAAGTGTCCAGGTCAAGACTGGCTACAGTCCAAGCATAGAGAAAGACCAAGCTACATGTATGAACAGGCAGCTGTGTGACTCGCAGCTTGTATGGAAGAAAGCGGCACCTCAGGTTCCTTTCTTAACTACACAGGCAAGCAAATCTCCACAACTGTAGTCTCTTTCAACCGAATGTGACATCACAGCCATTAAAATTGTTGTTTCTTTCAACCTTGTGCAACTAAACAGGCAGGTTTGTGTAGCACAAAATTACACCAGCTTTTGAAGGGGTGTAACTGGTGAGTGCAAGTAAAAATGAACAAATTTTTTCATTTGTTACTTGTTTATCGATAGAGTGAAGAACCATAAGATGAAAATCTGTAACATTCTTGTAGGTTATGGTTTAAGGAATTTCATTACTGAAAATAAGGAATAAAACATATTTAAGGCAATATAAAGTTAATGTAACATATAATATTCAATGTTATTTTTTTTAATGAAAATACCATTATAAATTAACGTACTTATTTTGAATTTATAAATACTTCGGGGAATATTTTAGGTTAAATTTGCTGAACACTAAATATAAAATTATAAGGTTATGTTTGTGAGACATTTTGAATCCTGCAGACATGATGTCGCAGATTAGAGGTTAATGATATGATTTACGAATGCTAAAAAAATGCATCGTAATAAAAAAACTCATCAAATTCACTTGTACTCTTGTAATGAAGAAAAATCAGACAAACAAAAATACGTGATGTCAAATGTCCAACGAAATGGCGCTGAGAACTGCACAAAAATAGTTTCTTTCAACCCTGCCTGTGTAACTGCACCATAGACTAAAGAGGCATCTTTATTCTACGAGTTGCACAAACAGAAAAGGCTGGTGCAGCTGCACTACACTACACAGAAAACCCTTCTTATGGTGGAAAGAAAGGAATCTAGTCTTCAGTTGTGGTCTATCTTGACAAGCTGTGTGGAATTCCACTAAATGTGTGGAATTTCTGTTTGTGTGAGGATTTTTCTGTGAAATGAACGACTGTGTGGCTTTTGTGTGGAATATCCACTTCCGATGGAAATCTTGCAAAAAACTTACTTTCTCGCGAATTGTACTTGCGGTACTTTTCCACAGAAATTGAATTGGTCAATATATATATACACCCCTGCATTCCCAGAACATTTTATTTGAGAAAGTTGTTGCTCATAAGTCTTACAACGTTGACAACATGCTCAGGCCCCATCATATTGTCAAATTTTTGCCTTAAAATATATTTGACAAAATTTGAAGATGCTTAAAATTTTATTTTTAATAGGAAGATATAGTCTGAATTTTTATTTTAAAATTATTTTCAAAAAGAGATACTGCTGTTGTGTTTCCCTGCAATCCACTGCTGGCAAGAAATGTAACAAATGTTGAGATTTATTTTCACTTCTTTGATAAACTTAAATTTTATTTAGCAGAGATATTTCCCGCACAATAAAATTTTATGTGAGTTTTTAATATTAATGTAAATTAATCACTTCAAATAACATTCATGCTCAAAGAGGTTCTATATAAACTTATTATCTTCATAAGTTTAATTTGTTTCCATCAATTGTTCACCACTTAAGTTTCATGTTGTCAGAAAAGGCCATTTTTGTAGGGCACAATTATGATTCGCCGAACTAGTCAAACAAAAAAAGTTTTAGAACATGTCCAATTTTCAAAACGTTTGATGGAAACTAGAGCCATCCAATTGTTCCACGCAAACATGCCACCGATAATGATGTTTTGGTGACGTCACAACCTGCTAACTTTATATAACCAAACTTATTGGTAGCAGTTTGATGGAAAAATTTGACAGTGTGGCAAAGGCTTTTTTAAGTGGACAAATAAAATTATCAGAAAATTGGCATTGGCTGCAGAAATTTATGCAAGTATATTTAGTAAAATTTTTACAGTATATAATTTTGCGTGATTATGTGCAATGTTTCATTCTAGAGTTGTGTATGTTATTGTGTGAAATTCTCTGGTGGAACCTGTGGATTTTGGGATCGTTGATCTGGCAACATTGATTGTGGTATATCACTAAGGCCTCGTACACAGTAGCTGGTCTGCAGATGCCTAACTGCCTGCTGCACATGACCTCTGACACCACAGCTCGCAGTTCCAATGTACCAAAACCAATGATAGAGTAGTGCTCCTTGTCTATTGTGTGCACGTGGCTGGTGTTCTCATAGATTGTACGTGCTTGTGTTATCTTAAAAGTCAAACTAGTATATAAGTGAGTAGATATAAGTTTTTATAAGTGAGGTAGGGTTATAAGTTACGTAAAATATTTGTATAATACCGGTAGCAAAGAAAAAACCACAAAGGGTAAAAAAAAAATGGTAGGGAGGTGCAAGTGCAGGGGATATGGGAAGGTGTGGAGGAGGGATGATAGTGGGGTACAGTGTGACCAGTGTGGTGGCTGGTATCATGCTGATTCTGTAAAGATAAGAGAGGAGGAACTGGGCTCGCTACAGCAGCATGAGTGGAGGTGTGAGGACTGTGTCGGGGGGAAGGGAAATAGTAACGGTGGCAGAAAACAAACTAATAGTAGAAAAGGAAACTCATATAGGTGGGGAATGTGGAAACTGGATTGGGAAATGCTGGTGGGGAACCTTGTACAGGGTGTGCCAGTGACAAGGATGGGAGTTGCTAAGGAGAGGTAGAAAGGGGAGATGTTAGAATTGATGAGCAGGAAAGAGAGGGAAATGATGCACAGGATTGAGAGAGTGGAGGAAAAGGTCAGGAATGAGATGGGTAAGTGTAGCTTAGCAATAAGGGTAGTGAAGTTAGAGGAAGAGTTGGAAGGCATAAAGGGTGAGTTAGGCAAAATGCAAGCTTGTCTACAGAAGGAACTGCTGGAGGAGAACCAGAGCAGTAGGGAGGCAGAGATTGAAGTGGTAAAATTGAGAAGGATAGAGGAGTTGGAGACAGTTGAAAGGGAAAAGGCGGTACGTGACATTAGGAAGCAAATAAGGATAGAGGAGCGGGAAATAGTAGCAAGGGATAAGGGGATAGAAGACCGCAGGAAGCAGTATGTTGAGGCTTGTAGGAGAGAGATTAGCAAAGACCAGTAAGTACAAAAAAATTGACACACCCTTCCAAATGCCAAAATGGTCTGTAGGATTTTATGGCCGCTCGGACAACACGTATACGTTTCTAAGAGCGAGAAAAATGGGTTCATGGCCGGAGGGGAAAAAGAGGGCTGGTCAAAGGGAAGGAAACAAGGGTGGTGCAGGAGGCTGGTGGCAGGGATCTGGGAAGAGGTGAAGTAGACAAGGGGAGGCAGGTGGGTGGAAGGGACACAAAGCAGGAAAGGGTTGTAGGAAATGAACCAGAGGTGGTTTTCCTAGGCAGCTCGATCGTAAAGGGGTGGTGTTGAGGGAAATCAGGAAAGGAAATACATATAAAGCAGCATTTGATGTTGCAACAATCAAGGATTTTAAGGAAAGAGTTAATAGTATCAGAGGTAGCAGGGTGGCAAAGGTAGTTTTAATTAACGTTGGGGGAAATGACCTGGTTGAAAGGCGGTGGGGCAAGAGGTAGAGAGGGACCTCAGGGGATTACTAGGTAAAGTACAGGAGAAGTTCCCAAGAGCTAGGACAGTAATTAGCGGCGTGCTGGTTAGAAAAGGAATAACTTACAAGAAGGCAGTGGCAGCGAGTGAGGTTTATGAGAGAGTATGTAGGGATTTGGGGACTACATTTATAGATAGTAGGAAATGGGTAGGCTGGGAAAGTGTAGGAAGGGCCCAGGTACACCTGACAGAGCAAGGAAAGAGGATCCTAGGTGATCTGCTAGGTAGGGAAGCAGCTGGCTGTATGGAGAGGGTCAGGGGTAAGCAACGAGTGTTTAAATAGCAACCAGAGAGGGACAAGGTAACACAAGTGGAGCACAATGGAGAGGTAAGCACTGATGAGGCAACAGGGGCAGAGAGAAAGAGTGAGCAAAGTAGGAGGGCAATGCAGCATGTTAGCATAAAGTGAACGGTGGAGAACTGTAGGAGTGTGTACAGCAAACTGGAGGGCTTCTGGGGTAAGGATGAAGAATATGGGTCGGATATAGTGGTATCTGTGGAGACTTGGCTGAATGAGGAGGTGCTTGACATTGAATGTAGGCAGGATAAGTTCACCATCTTCAGAAGAGACAGGGATGGGAGAGGAGGAGGAATAATTGTGTATGTAAGGGAGGGGCTGAAAGGGTCAGTAGAATGGATTAGTTAAGATGTTGAGGTGATGGAAATTAAATTAAGTGGGGGTAGTAGTAGGAGGATTACTTTCCTGGCAGCATATAGGCCACCAGGAGAGAGATGGCAGGCAATTGAGAGAATCAAGGAGAGGGTTGATAGACTCAAGGACAGGCAATGGGTTGTTGTAGCAGGGGATCTGAATATGCCAGGTGGGAGATAGCTAGAGGGTGCAGAAGGGATGGGCAGCATGATGCAGATAATAACAGTGCAGTTAGTCAAAAGAGACTTGGTCCAGATAGTAGAAAAACCTACAAGGTGGAATGAAGAGGGTGTTGGGTCAGTGCTGGATGTGGTCAGACCTGGGAATGCTGTAGTTGGTGCAATAGTATTTGGAGGTCATAAGCGATCCTGTTGTAGAAACTGGGCTTGGCAGGATGAGGGAAGAGCAAACAGAAGATAGGATGGTGTGTCAGTATGGGAGAGGAGACAAGAAGGGGGCAGAAATCTTCCTGAGGGATAGATTGAAAAGTGGTCTATGGAGGAAAGTGTTCAAGGATTATGGGAAGAATTTAGAAGAATACTAGGGGTTATGTAGGAGAAATTTGTGCCAAAGAAAAGATAACCGTCTGGGGGAAATCCACCATATTATGAACAGGAGATTCAAAAAATGAAGAGGAAGTGTAAAAAATTATATGCCAAGTGGAGAAATGAAGGGATGACAAGAGCTAAGGAAATGATTAAACAAATGGGAAGGGAGCTTGAAAGGATGATCAAACAGGTGAAGAATATATTTTTAGGGAAGATGGTGGAAGAAGGAAAATGAAAGGAATGGGGAGGAGAGGAAGGGATCCCTCTGCTGAAAGGTAAGGATGGCAGGACTGTGTCAAATGACCAAGAAAAATTAGAGACACTGCAAGGCCAGCACTTGTCAGTGTGAGGCAAAGGAGGATTGGAATAGGGAGGCTAATAGTGATTGGGGGTTGTTTAGTAAGTTTAAGATGAGGGAGTGGGAGATAGCAAAGGTAATCAGGGGGTTGAAGAGTAGTAAGGCAGTGGGACCATACGGGATAGGGAACACAGCACTTAAGTTTGGTGGGAGAGAGTTAGTTGCCACAAGGTTGGAAGGATGCGTTGGTGGTCCCAATAGACAAGCAGGAGGAGGAGAGGGGGAGGCCTGACAGCTACAGACAGGAGTGTCTCACATCGAGCACAGAGGGAGGCTGGTGGTTCGGTATGTGGTGAATGTTATGAACAAGAGGAATTTGTTGGTGGAGTCACAACATGGTTTCAGAAAAGGATACTCATGTGAGATGTAGTTGGCTGGGCTGTTAAAGAGGATCTGGTGCAGGCAGTTGATGAGGGGAAGCAGGTGGATGCCTGCTTCACAGACTATGAGAAGGAATTTGATAAGGTGCCCCATGGGACTTTGATGAAGAAAGTGGATGAGCTGATACCAGACAAGTGGGTAGTGGAATGGATTCGGGACTTCCTCAGGGGGCGAAAACAGAGGGTGAAAGTGGGGGAGGCAATATCGGAGGAAGGAGAGGTTACGTCAGGGGTGCTGCAGGGAAACGTGCTGGGCCCTCTGTCGTTTACCATAATGGTAAATTACATGGGTTTGGGGTTAGGGGAAAAATAAGATTGTTTGTAGATGATTGTGTATTGTATGCAGTGGTGGGAGGGGGTGAAAACGTGCAGGCAGACATCGACAGGATATGGTTGTGAACAATGAAGAATAAAATAAAGATAAATGTAAGAAAACTAAGGTAGTGAGGTTTACAAGGAATAAGGTGATAAGCAGGGACATGTACAGATGGGAGGAGCAAGAGATAGAAGAAGCAGCAGAATATAAGTATCTAGGGATTGTATTGCAGGGAGACCTCAGATGGAAAAAACAGGTAGAGAGGGTGATTGCAAAAGGAAGAAGGACTTTGTGTATGTTGGAAGGGTGCTGAAGGGAGTCCGCACGGTGAGGTGAAGGAGATGGCATACAGGACAATGGTACAGCCAATATTAGAATATGCGGCAGCAGTATGGGTGAAAGGTAGGTGAAGAAAACAGGGGCAGGATGGTGAGGATGAAGGGAACTATAGGCCATTAGTGATGATGAAAGAAATGGGATGGAGCTCATTGAAGGACAGGAGAAAAGTTGTAAACCTGGTCAGGATGTACAGGATGGTGAATGTAGAAAGGGGACGTGGAAGTTTACTCTGCCATCTAAATAAGAGGGTGTTTAGAGGGAGAGGAAACAACAGTGAGAAGCTTCAGAGGGTGTGGAGGAAAACACAGCGGGGTAGGCAGTCTATGCTTGCGAGGTCTGTGAGGGAGTGGAATGTGTTGCAGGAGGAATTGGTATCTGTGAGGCGAGTTGCAAAGTTTAGGACGGGAGTGGAAGAGAAGTTTGGTCGGGTAGGGGAGAGGTAAGAGAGCTCGCCACCGGGTGGTGGTCTAATTGTGGGTGCTGGTTATTATTAACATTATTTTATTATAAATCGTTAACTTCAACTTTCGTCTGTGGACATGTCCCAAGTTGTTTGTTTAGTTTACATTTTATCGCATGCAAATGGTAAAAAAGTAAATAATACTGTATTGATATTAAATAGCTACAAGTGAAAAATAAAAATGCTACACGTACAAAGGTATAATCGCCAGTTTTGCAACTGTAAAAAAAAACACTTTTTATAATTAAAAATTGAAATATGTACAGACTCAAACACAAAATCCAAATAAATTTAAATTAAAGAAAATTAAAAATTACTCGCATTACTTGGAATAAAAAGAATAAAATAAGCTACAAATATTAATAATGATGAGTATTTGCATACAATTTATTGACTCTGTGATTTTACTGCACTCTAGTGCTACTGTCTGAAAGCTTAGCTTGGAAATGTGCTGAATTTGGTTAACTCTTGTGACAGTGTCAGAAAAAATATCTTCAGACATTGTAATTGTGGACACACATTTGGGACATGCGTCCGCAGACAAACTGCATCTGCGGACAATTGGACAGCAGATGAACAATTGTGGACAAGGCCTCATAAAGTGTGCTGTGTATTTCGTTGTTTTAACTTCAGGATGTAGCATGACTGCATGTATCTCTTACCATGGCTGACCAAGTAAGTACTAAAATATATTGTTGCCATCCATTTGACAATGAAAACCACAAATCAGTTAAACATAATCTTAAGGCCTGTAACAGAATCAATATGTGCTCATTTTGATAATATTGAAGAAGAAATGAAAATTTGTGACAATTGCAGAAAAAAATGTGCAAGGATAGAAATAAATTAATGGAGGATGAAGCTAAACCACAAGTCAGTAGCAAGTAACATGTCATTAAAGTTGATGATTTTGTATTTGAAGAAATTACCCATTTATTCAAATAGTGATGTTAGTAGAGTGATGCCTGCAAGAAAAGACAGTTTATTTTAGGGGAGATGACAATACTTAAATTCATGTACAAAAAAGATAAGTTTTATTTTAGAAATTTAAAAGTGTTTCACACCAAACACTGCATCTTAGCTGGACAAAGTAACACTCACTCCACCTGTATTTCTACAATACATATCTCAGAATGCCAAATTTATGATACAAAGCGGTATATTGAGAAATACTATGCTGAATTATGGTACAGCTCTGAAGGATTGCAAATCTTATTTAGCCAAAATAATGTACAATGAGCCAGGTACACCATGCCAACCATTCTTGTCCAAGTATAGAATATTTGCATGCAGAGTTCTACATGATGCAGTAATAATAATTATCGGGATACTTGGTTCATTTTCTTTCGTTTTGCGAGACTTTGTAGTATTTTATCAGGATTCAAAGTTTTTGCAGTGGTAGAATGTTTATTGGTCATACGTTTGCTTTTTCGGAAATCCTTAGTTTTTGTTCGCATCAGCATTAGTAGATAGAAGTTTTGCTACTGCAGTAGACAGCTTTTGTTCTAGAACCTTGATTATATTTTCACTACGACGCAGTTCGACATGGCATGGAGAGTGGGGTTCCAACCCACGCCATGCCCTTATTTGGTCACTTTTTGGCCCCTGGGGCAAGGAGTGGGGGTAGGCATGGGGCGACAAATACTCTATGTGCCTACCTCCTGCTAGCAGAACGGTATACAGAATCAGTAGTCAACCAGTACTTGGAAAGGACATGTCGAGCGTGGCAAATATCCCCCAAACAGGCTAATTTTATCCTGCTGAATTATTACCGCCAGTGTGGGAGGTCGCTGCCTTTGAATTTTCCTCTTGCGAAGCAAGCTTTGAATGACGTGAATAAGAAATAAACTACTGCGGCGCTGCTCTTTGTTTGTTTGCCTGGTGAAACTAACTTTTTGCGACTCTGCATACTTGAATATTGTATGTGAACTGTTTTATTTGAATGATAAATAAAAGTAAAGCGTAACTAAGACGAGACTTGAATTGAATTTGTATTTATTTGGCACCTTTTTTTTTTAAGTTTCATGTCTCCACCGATTGAGCGAACCGAGCTGTAATTTCCAGCCGCCACTTCTGAAGGCTGCCATGTTGCAAACATAGAGGTCCAGACGTGGGGAAATCAACACAAGTAACGTCGTCATTTGTTTGATTTATATCAAGGTTAGGTATTGTGCAATAATGGCACAAGTTTCTAATAATAAGGTAAACGAGATTGCTAAAAATGCAACTGAGACTAAATGGTCAGAAATTTGCAATATTCTGTTGTCTTTACAGAAAGGACAACAGGAGCTTAAACATGAATTAGGAAAAGAAATTAAGCGACAAGCAGAAAAAGAGTGATAAAATCATTACAGGATTAGTAACAAGGGTAAAAAACTAAGGGGTTGAACCGGAAAAGAATAGATTAGAACATGTATCAACATTAACTGCCCTAAGTGAGGGTAATAAAAATATACATAGTGTTTTACATAATCAGATAGAAATTGCTAGCAGGGATGAAGTAAACAATGAATTAATTACTGATTGTGAAAATGTAAGTAAAGAGTTTAATACTGAGGGTAGAAATGAAGTTTGAGGTCACTCAGTTCCTTTAAGTGAAAGTCAATTGCTGAGGCAGATTGATAATTTTGAAAAGAGTGTACCTAACTGTTGTGGATTTAATACGTTGAGGAAAAATATAGTACAGGAAGAGAGACTTCAGGTTTGGGGGGTAAAACATCATGTTTATAATAAACAACGCTGCAAATGGGATCAGCTGTTAAGCTGCATCAGGCAAGGTTTGCTGAGAGCACAGTACAAACAGTACTAGATTATTGTGAGAATGGGGGTATCCTAGAGTGAAACGTGGCTATGACATATTGTTCAGGAAAAATTTTGTAAGGAGAAAGAAAAGATTGAAACACAGGGTCAGAATAGTAATGTGGGGGGGGGGGAGGAAAAAGAGGGGTAGATTTAGGACAGTAGGGAACTAGTGAAGTACAATATGGGGAAGGTCGTAAGGAAAAAGGGAATGAAATGGAGACACAAAGTAAGAACGGCAAAGAAAAGGAAGAAAAAATTTAATAAATGCAGACAGACTGCAATTTAGATTAAGAAAATAGATACTTAATTTTATAATACTTTGATCGTACTATAATTATGTAAGAGAAATAGGTTAATGTTTTTATTTGGGGGAAAAATTCTATAATATGAAGGACCATACTAAATTGAGAAAGTAGGTCACAATGTGTAAAAGATACATGGGGTTAACCTTTCTCAAGCCTTGGGAGAGGCAACAGTGAATAATGTAGATTTCAGACTACTGACCAGTAATGAGTTATTTTATAAGAATTAATAATTGTGAGACAGTGTGTTTCTGTTTGTGTTTTTAAAACAGAAATGTACAATAAATCATCAGTGTATTAATGTTTAACACTATTAATCAATATTGTCAATCATCAGGCACAGAATTGTTAATGATCATTTAAGGGATGAAGTAATAAGAGCAGTACAATGTAAGGAAGGTTTTAAGGGGAGAAAACAGTAAAGGTAATGTGATGTCAAGAACATCTTATGTATTTTAACATGTAGCATTTTGTACTTATTCAGTGCTGAATTAAAACTTTTAACCTTAGTTGTAATTTTTTTTTTGCAAACCTTTGATTTAATACAAAAATGATTATTTCAGGAAATGGATACATCACTATAATGCATCTCCAGTGGTATTATTTTAACTGTCATAGCAGTAATATGAGCTACAAATGAATTTTGGGGAAAATATCATAAGGAAACTGTTATTTTCAAATTGTTAATTATTGGTATAGTATGATTAAAAGAAAAGTTTTAGTTTTTGTTAAGATTACTTCTGGTTAACTGAGGTATGTATACCTTTATAACAGTAAATGAAAATGTAATTTTTTTAAAAATTGTTTTTATAACTATTGAGATTTATTTAAGCAGAGTACCGAACAGGAAGTTCTATATGGGACCAAATGCATATTAATAAGTTTTGTTTTGTCCATTTGTTAGAAAGTTAAAAAAAAAAAAAAAAAAAGACAGTTTATTGGAAGTTAACTTAAAATTATGATGACTTAAAAGTTACAGTGTATGTTAATGTAAGAATCGTAATGAATATAATTTTACTGTTGTTTTCCACATTCAACGCTGACAAATTTCAGTAATGAAGAAGATAAATTGAGAATATACATGCTGCCTAAAAATACGAAGGTTGGAGTGTTGTATTGTGTTGAGCTTTTAGAATATGTAGTGGCAAGATGTTGCTCCAATTTTTATGGGGTCCCTGGATCAATACACAAAGATTAAGTTTTTAAATTGGGACAGGTCTGAGGCCCCTTTTTGTCAGCACTGGCCTAATGAATAAGGCAGTAGCTTTTATAGTTTTGGGCAGATCCCCTTTGTAAGCGTTGTGTGCTGATACCAGCGAGCAACCAGAGTAATGAGCAGTCCACTAGAATCATCATCGGCATACGTTGTGTAGACACCCTCAACCACAAATTATAACATGTGACTAATTGCAATAAGTGATATGTATTAGTTTCTTGCAGCATCCCAGTAGATATCTTGTTGCTCTTCTTTAACATATGAAGTGTATATTTTTTGTTATGTAAATGAGTTTGGTTACCTAAATGGTAAACTTAAATTGTTGTTAAAGTGCAGAGGCGCAGGAGTTTGCAGAGTAGCCGCATACAAGATGGATTTAAATTTGGTAAAAATTTCTTCAAAATCTCTCCCAAACCGAGGGGGGTAATGTAATGACAGAGTAATAATAATTATCGGGATACGTGGTTCATTTTCTTTCGTTTTGCGAGGCTTTGTAGTATTTTATCAGGATTCAAAGTTTTTTTTTCTGCGGCAGAATGTTTATCGGTCATACGTTTGCTTTTTCGCAAATCTTTAGTTTTTGTTTGCATCAGCATTAGTAGATAGAAGTTTTGCTGCTGCAGTAAACAGTTTTTGTTCTAGAACATTAATTATATTTTCACTATGACACAGTTTGACATGGCGTGGAGAGTGCGGTTCCAGCCCGCGCCATGCCCTTATTTGGTCACTTTTTGGCCCCTTGGGCGAGGAGTGGGGGTGGGCATGGGGGCGACAATACCCTGTGTGCCTACCACCCGCTAGCAGAATGGTATACAGAATCAGTAGTCAACCAGTACTCGGAAAGGACGCGTTGAACGTGGCAAATATCCCCCACACCGGCAACTTTATCCTGCTGAATTATTACCGCCAGTGTGGGAGGTCGCTGCCTTTGAATTTTCCCCTTGCGAAGCAAGCTTTGAATGACGTGAATAAGAAATAAACTACTGTGGCGCAGCTCTTTGTTTGTTTACTTGGTGAAACTGTGACTTTGCATACTTGAAGATTGTATGTCAACTGTTTCATCTGGATGATAAATAAAAGTTAAGAGTAACTAATAAGAGACTTGAATTGAATTTATATTTATTTGGCACCTTTTTTTTAAGTTTCATGTCTCTACAGATTGAGCGAAACAAGCTGTTATTTCCAGTCGCCACTTCAGAAGGCTATCACGTTCCAAACATGGTGGCCCAGACGTGCATAAATGTTACAGAGTTAAGCATGAAGCTGGAAGAAGAAATGGTGGATCACACCACATACAAGCAGTGGGTATAGGTAGACAGTTGTTCGTTTGAAACCTTCAACTAAAACCCCATAGTGTTTCTGAATCATTATGTGAACAGCTGTTGGTTCTGCAGTGAAGTGGCATTCTTTTATAGAAAAGAAAAAGAATAGAATAGAATACTAGAACTATTCAAAGGAAAATCTTGAAACAGTGCTAGAAATATATGCTTGAAGCCAATATGAATGTGTGTACACAAGATTATAGAATTGCTTGCTTGGTTCCAGTGCTTGTGCCTATTTGCAGTCATTCCTTGTGTGTGCTCTGCCATCTTTATGAGAATTAAACCCTGGACTTCCTATATGTAAGTCTCTGAAGAATAATTTAATTCTTCCAAAACTTTCTTAATTTTTTTTAATTTTTCTTGCTAGTAAAAAATATGCATTTTTATAATTTTTTTAAAACATTTTAGGAATTTCCCTCAATCTTTTACAATTTTTCAAAATTTTTCCATTTTNTGCAGTCATTCCTTGTGTGTGCTCTGCCATCTTTATGAGAATTAAACCCTGGACTTCCTATATGTAAGTCTCTGAATAATAATTTAATTCTTCCAAAACTTTCTTAATTTTTTTTAATTTTTCTTGCTAGTAAAAAATATTCATTTTTATAATTTTTTTAAAACATTTTAGGAATTTCCCTCAATCTTTTACAATTTTTCAAAATTTTTCCATTTTTNCATTTTTATAATTTTTTTAAAACATTTTAGGAATTTCCCTCAATCTTTTACAATTTTTCAAAATTTTTCCATTTTTAAGTTTGCCTGGGGCAAGGTCAAGATTGTGGAATTCTAAGATGGTGGTTGGAGTTATTAATATAAGCAAGCATGGTAAGCCTTTAGTCCGCCTTACTGACTTCTGAACTTTTGACGTGAATACATCTTTAAATTTGCAACCATAATGGCCAATCCAGAAAATCTAATGATAACCAAATAGGGAGATACAGTTTGGCATTGCAACTCTGAATCTATCGTATACATCTAAAATTCAATTACACCACTCAATAGCAAAAGATCAAAGTTTGAGTTCATTTCGCAGGGTCTCATAATTTCCACATAGTATAACTTTTGACGTGGAGTAGCTACAACGCTCATTTAAGTTTTAATCAACAGCTCTCATTGAGATCAATCGATTGAGTGTTTATACGGTTGGAAAGATCTNCAACGCTCATTTAAGTTTTAATCAACAGCTCTCATTGAGATCAATCGATTGAGTGTTTATACGGTTGGAAAGATCTTAAGAGCAATTCAGTGATACCCTTGAAACCCCATATGAATGAGTGAAGCGGTGCCGGGAACGTAACAACGTAGACGTATTCACGCAAGACAAACGGCAGTGTCTCAAACACCGCCACACCCCATTTTTTCAAAGCCTCAAGTCTACCNAGACGTATTCACGCAAGACAAACGGCAGTGTCTCAAACACCGCCACACCCCATTTTTTCAAAGCCTCAAGTCTACCATGAACTTTTTCAATGAGTCTCAAGTCTACCGTGTTGATTTGAAGACTTACGCAGAAAACTTTGTTTGTTTTTAAAGTTTGCGGTGAAAAACACATATTCTGAATCAAAAATGGACATTTTGAGCAAAAGTGATTACCATGTTGTGACCAGGTGGTCATGACTTGTGTTGTGTGGACAAGCCCCCTCGCCTCTACAGCTAAAACAAGAGATACAGTGTTGGCGGCCGACATAATTGTTTCTTAGACATGTGTGTGATGGCACGCCAAACAGTGAGCTGCTGGGGTTGAGTTACAGCGGTCCAGTGGCTGACTGCCAACAGCTAACCCTCCTCCCCAGCACCCTGTTTGGGTGGCGTGGGAGAGATGAAGGGGATGCCCGTGCGTGAAAGTAAAACTGAGACAGAGGGGACGGTGGTTCCCCGTGTGGCTGGACGCCCCTCCACTCCAACCCTCGCGCTCAATGATATAAAAGGACCAGAACCGGCATGAGGCGCAGCCATTCTTAACTCTTCATTAGCAGTTGATTAGCAAGTAGGCAGTATGCTTTCAGTTTACAGCCAGTCTCAATTAGCTATTCTTTTAATAGCCAGTGTAGCGTCAACTAATTTGCACAGACAGAGTTTTGAACCAGTGTTTTTTTTCTCAAGAGACAGAGAGAGAGTTTTCATTTAGCAGATAGTGGAATTTTAGACAGTCAATGTCTTAGGATCAGAGGTCTTTGATTTAATATCTCCAGGTGGTAGGACCTGCCCTGGGTCAGCTTAGCTTAGTCTGCGTAGGGATTGTAGTAGGCTAGTCTGAGCAACGTAGTTTACATTAAAGTAAAAGGGTCATCTGGTAACCACACTGACCTTTTTCTTATTCTTGTGCTTTAGTGCCCCGTATGTCAGGAAGGCATTTCTCTGCCTAGGCACTCTGCCTTTCTGCGGCGACGTGGTACATGACCCGGTTGCGGCCAACTGGAGGGTGTGTACCTGCTAGGCAGTGCGGTTCTCTTCCTGGCCAGTGACTGTNTACATGACCCGGTTGCGGCCAACTGGAGGATGTGTACCTGCTAGGCAGTGCGGTTCTCTTCCTGGCCAGTGACTGTCATGGTACACTTGCCCCGAGTTGTTTCCTCGGCAACGTGGTTCCTGGCACGGGCTTCGGCTCTGTGACCCCAGGGTATGCACTTGCCAGAGGAGAGAATACTGTGTGGCAGTGTGGTTAATATCCTGACTGTGGCCGACTGGAGGGCGTGTGCCTGTTGGACAGTGAGGTTCACACCCTGGCCTGTGGTTGTGCAGGCCATGGTCACTTGCCCAGGATGGCCATCGTTAACCCCGGCCAAAGACTTCACCTGACACCCCCCTTCTTTCTTTCCTTCTGACCAACCATTCTGTCGATGCCCCAAACCCATCATCGAGGCTGACGACGTACCAGACACAAAGGAGGAACGTAAACTGCGGCGCCTCTCAGCCTAGGCTCAACTCGGCGTCCAGGCAAGCACATCCCTGGAATAGGTTCCACGCTTCCTAACCCGGGCATATGCGGTTTTGACTGAGGCGGTCTTTGACAGGGAAGTAAGTGACCCACCAGCATGGAGGACACGCTAGCTCATATACCCGCCCCGTTGGTCGACTTCCGAGCCAGTATATCGGTCCCTGACCGAACCAGGGAATATAAGCCCACACTTCCCTCAGTCCCTTTGTCAACACATTGGAAGCATCAGCTGGACGAGGCGGCGGCTCAAAGACGTAACCTGCGGGCCCGCTTAGACAGTGAGGGGACATGCCACTGTATGGCAGAGTCCAGGGAACGAAGGGTAGGAATAGCCTACCCACAGTGATTCCCTGTACTGGCCACCAATACCTACCACAACACCGAAGGATGGAATCAGCATCTACACCCACTGGCCATCAGTCCCCAATGCACTCCAGTGTGCTCAACCTACTCCCCCAGAGTTCAAGTCCACGACTCGGGCACTCTGGAGCAGAGTCAACTGTATCACGTACAGCGGGGACTAACCAGGAAGCAATGGAACGAGGTATTTTGCTCACCGTTCTTGCACTTGCATTCAAAAATACATTATTACAACCAGCTGACTAATAATTGACCCACTCCATACATTTTCAATCTGCTGATATTTATNATTCAAAAATACATTATTACAACCAGCTGACTAATAATTGACCCACTCCATACATTTTCAATCTGCTGATATTTATTTTAATTATTGCTACATATATAGTCCTGTACACATGACTGAATAAAACCAGAAATATAAAACACATTAAGAAAATAAACAATAATGTTAT
The DNA here is from genome assembly GCA_002778355.1 of Clitarchus hookeri. Taxonomy (NCBI): domain Eukaryota; kingdom Metazoa; phylum Arthropoda; class Insecta; order Phasmatodea; family Phasmatidae; genus Clitarchus; species Clitarchus hookeri. Next base: position 260,727 of record NQII01001383.1, on the reverse strand, counting down.
CAAAAATAATTTCATATTGTGCAAATAACAGAAAATGATTGGTAATACCAACATTAAGTTACTGATTCAACTAATGAGTGTAACTACTTCAAATAGTACATGTTTACATGGCCTATCATAATATGACTTACATGCCAAATTTGATGGGAATTGGTGGAGTAGTTTCCGAGACATAATGTGAAAGCTTAATTTTTTAATGTAGTACTCTTCCAAAATGGCAGACCAATAACAATACTCCTCTATAATTCCAATGCTTACATGATGTACTGTCCACATACCAAATTTGGTTCAAACTGGTTCAACGATTGCCAAGACATTACATTGTACCATAACTTTTAAAATGGCCCATGTGGTAGAAAATTATAAAAGTCAGATGACCTTACTAANAAGACATTACATTGTACCATAACTTTTAAAATGGCCCATGTGGTAGAAAATTATAAAAGTCAGATGACCTTACTAAGTACTATGTGAACAGAGTTTGATGAAATTAATTTTTTCAGATTAAAACAGTTTAAGTACGGGATGTAANGTGAACAGAGTTTGATGAAATTAATTTTTTCAGATTAAAACAGTTTAAGTACGGGATGTAATGATGCAGTTAATAATAATAATTTAATTTGGACATTTGGTTAGTTTTCTTTTGTTTTGCAAGGAATAGCAATTGCTTATCAAAACTTGAAATTTTGGTAGTGTTAGAATGGTTCTCTGTCATGTGTTTGCTTTTTCTGAAATCAGAGTTGAGGTTGCGTTAGCAATTGGAATTATTGGTTATCACATTTGTAGACATTTTTCCCTTTCGAGAATGTTCTAGAAATTCTATTATTCAACTTATATGCAGTTCGGCTGGCGTGGGAAAGTGGTTGCGACGGGCTCACACGGTATCCGAAGGGCTTCTGTACCATGCCATGCCATTATTTGGTTATGTTTTAGGCACCCTTGTGTGAGGAGTAGTGGTAAAGAACATGGCAATTTTAGCCAGGTGCACCTGCCACCCACTAATAGCTGTACACGACCTAAAACAGGAACATCTCCACAAGTTCCAACCAATTTATGAAAGAACCATATTTCATCACCTAATTCAAATTTCACTTTTTTACGTGAATACATAACAGGAGTTTGAGGTTATGTTAGCCTAAAATGAAAACTACTAAACCAATTTCGGTCAAACAAACTTTATTACAATATATGCATTATATACAAGCTGTACATGACCTAAAACATGAATATCTCCACAACTTCCAACCAATTTATGAAACAACCATATTTCATCACCTAATTCAAATTTCACCTTTTTACGTGAATACATAACAGGAGCTTGAGCAATAGAAATAACTGCAGTCTGATTTATAACACTTTCATGAACTGTAAAAGTCTTCAAACGTACAACATCACGGACATCTATTTGATTAATATAACCAATTGAAGGTGCCGGAGTATTATGGGCACAACGGAAAAAACACATTCCTAATAATCCACTACCAGGATTACTTGTCATACCGTGCAAACCAAATCTATACAATAAAGAAATAAAACTTTGACATTGCATAACTTGTTTAACAAAGACGTCATCCTGTTTAGCAATGTAGCACTAAATCCTCCAATGTTCCTAAATATCTTCCTTGGATAGTATGTAGTGTCCTCGTGGCAAATTGATAATTTTGAGAAGAGTGTACCTAACTGTTCAGAATTAAATGCACCGAAGAGAGATGTGACACTGGAACGGAGACCTCAGGTTTAGGGGGTGAAACAACAAGCTTATGATGAATTAAAGCAGCAGCTAGGATCAGCTGTTGTGTTGCACCAGGTAAGATTTGTTGAGAGCACGGTACAAACAGTAAAAGGTTATTGTGAGAGACGGGGGTTACCTAGAGTGAAACACTATGAAGATGTCCTAAGTGAAACAAATATACAAAATTTTAAGACAATCACGAACTTGTTTACTGTCCATGACGTGTTTCTCGGGATAAATTTTTCAAGGCGAAAGATTGAAACACAGGTTAGAAAAATAGTGATGAAAAAGAAAATAGAGGGGTAGAATTAAGATGGGATGGAAAAGAAAATAAATGAAGTACAGTATGAGGAAGGTCCCCAAGAAGAAGGAAATGAAAAGGAGACACAAAGTGAGAATGGCAGAACAAAATTTAAAAAAAATGTAATGAATGCAGACAGTCTGTAACTTAGTAAAATAGATACTTAGTTTTTTAAATATTTTTCTTATACAGTAATAATGTAAGAGTGATGTTTTGTATTGTGTGAATGATGATTCTTTTGTTATATGATGGACCATACGAGAATGAAAGAAAAGTAGGTCATGATGTGTACAAGATAAATTGGGTAAATTATATTTCCCTTCTCAAGCCCTGGGATAGGCAACAGAGAATGATGNTGATGTGTACAAGATAAATTGGGTAAATTATATTTCCCTTCTCAAGCCCTGGGATAGGCAACAGAGAATGATGTATTAGATTATTTGGTTAGTGAAAGGTTTCTGACTTGCAGGCCTGTAGAGTTTTTATTATGTAAGAAATTATTATTGTGAAACAGAGTGGCTGTCTCTTTAAGAGAAATGTACAATACGAGTACAATAATGTTAGTGTATTAATGTAGGACGTGAGAGTATTGCTTCATGTGAGAATGTTTGAGTAGTTAGGAAGTGAAGGGAAAAGAGTAGTGTCACTATCACATGATTGTTTTGTTTCAAGAATACTGTGCTCACTAGGTGTCACTGTCGTTGGAATCAGAAACCCCCCCTCCCCCCTCGTCTGTATTAGCATGTAATGCAGTTTCCGTGTGTTGAGTCTCCTGTAGCCACTCATGTACGTCTATAAATAAAATGGACACACTTGTAATACAAAATTTTGTAAAAAATGAGCATCAAAAAAACCTATGCTGTAAAATTTTTAGTGAAATTCATAAAAAAAAAATATTGAAAGTTTTTCCATCAATATGTGGTACCCTCCAAATTATAACAATGTAAAATGTCTAATAATGAAAAATTTTAAAAACACAAAGTAAATGAAAACTTCTATAAAAATGGTAATTACAATATTCTAACAAGTTGGTAAATGTCTATGGGATATGATTTGGAAACTTATGTAGGCCTACTTGTGCACAGGAATGATATAGGCCATTCACTGTAAAGTTAGCACTTATCAAAACAATTTTTGTAAGAAAAACCGGTTCATTATAGAATTACAACTTAACAAGAATGTTAGCTGGCTCACTTCCACTGAAGTTAGTAATATTTATAGTTACACGTTGTGGATGGATGCCAACTGGCTGAAAGAAGCTACTTAGAAGAGATTTCAGAGTGCTCACTTTACAGTGAATGGCCTCTGCTGGACCGATAAATTGAATGATTGACAATCAATTGTATAGGTGAAAAACTTTCAATAATGTTTAGGAATTTTATCAGAAAATTTTTATTGTAGAAACCCAGAAGTTCTGTGAGTGCAGTCACTTGTATTGTATTATATTATACTCCACAATTCTATGTACACTTTAGACTTAACCGTTGGTTATTAGCTGCTCACCAGTGTGTGGCGAAATTATGCCTAAATCAGTAGCACAGGATAGGATTCTGAATTTATTGATATATTTGGCTAGTTCAAAGTCCAGGGCATGTCTATAAAATAGTGGTCCAGTAACAAAATAAATAAAGATCAATAAAGGTTTGAAATCAAAGTCTTAAAACTGAATCCGCAAAATTTTTTAAGTATCATGTTATAACATATGTAAACGTACCTTGATTCTGTATTTGTAGGAGCGTTAATTCAACAAGTTTTTTCCTTGGCTCATTTTTACTTACTTTACCACAATGTAATCACATAAAAAATCTCATTACAGAAAGAAGTAAATATAACTTGTGTCACACTAAAATTCACCACCTTTCAACTAAACACCAGTCTTTACAGTAATGGTAAGCACCATTGATCGCACAATGAGGAAATCCGTCACAGGTAGCACATGGGCTTGACACTTACGGGGCATGTAAACACTCGGTACCGCTAAATATTCTATCATATTGTGACTCAAGATCAAAAACTCAACTAGAAAGAAAACAAAAGTGAGGAATCTTTACAAGGAATTATTATCATTTTTTTATAAGGTGTGAAGGAAATGCTCATATAGAAACCAACAGCAGGTAAAAAATGACAATCTTGAAAATCAGTTGAAAATAACTTAACAGTTACACTGTATGTTGATGCAAGAATTGCAATGAATGAATGTAATTTTATTATTATTTTGCAAATTCAATTTTAACAAATCTGAGTAATAATTATGCACCTAGAAGAAAAATCGAGCAATTAAGACATATTTTGTCTAGAAAGACAAAGGTTAAGGTATTATAGTGTGATGGGCTTTATTAATAGTGGTAAGATGTTGCTCCAGTTTTTATAGTGTCCTTGGATCATAGCACAGGGACAGATCTGAGGCCCCTTTTTGTCAGCACTGGCCTAATGAATAAGGCAGTGGGTTTTTGTAGTTTTTGGCAGACCTGGGTCCCCTTTGTAAGTGTTGTGTGCTGATCCCAGCAAGGAACCAGAATGAGCAGTCTACCTATAAGAAACCATCATTGGTTTACATTGTGTATACACCCTCAACCACAACTTAGAAATAACATGGTACTTAGTTGTAATATGGGTAAGTGGTATGTATCATTTTATTGCAGCATCCCAGTAGAGATCTTGAGTCACTCTTCTTTAACATGTGAAGTGAATATTTTTCTTTAAGTGATTAAGTTTTGTTAGAAACTTGTAAACTTAAATTATTTGTAAAGAACAGAGTCACAGTAGTCTGCAGAGCAGCCACATGCAAGGTACGTTTTGATTTGGGAAAGGTTTCTTCGAAATCTGTCCCAAACAGAGGGGAGTAAAGTAATGATGCAATTAATAATTATTTTATCTGGACATTTGGTTAATTTTCTTTTGTTTTGCAAAGTAATCGTAATTGCTTATCAGTATTTGAAGTTTTGCCATGTTAGAATGATTATCTGTCATGAGTTTGCTTTTTCTGAAATCGCAGTTGAGGTTGCGTCAACAATCTGAGATAATGGTTATTATTACTTTCGTAAACATTTTATCCTTTTGAGAATGTTCTAGAAATTCTATTATTTAACTTTTGGCTGGCGTGGGAAAGTGGTTGAGACAGGGTTCATACTGTATCCTTAGGGATTCTGTGCTACGCCATGCCTTTATTTGGTTAGGTTTTTGGCAGCCAGATGTAAGGAGTGGGGGTAGAGTGCGTGGTGATTTTAGCCGGGTGCGCCTACCACCCACTACAGAGTATGACCAGCCCGCGAGGAAGACACTTCAGCTCGAGTGTGGCCAAGTTTCACCCACACTGGCATCCGTGACATTTATTTTTTACGCCACAGTTTTCGGCTTAACTATTTGCAACTAATTTCCGCCGGTGTGGGAGGTCACTAGGGTTCCAGGAGGGAAATGATGTCCCTTCTGTATTCTTAAATTTTCTTGCAATCCAAGTTTTTAGTGACGTGCATAATTTATTAGCCCCGCGGTGCCGTTCTGTGCTTCGACTGGCTCGCTGTTCGTGACTGCATTAAGTGAAGAATGTGAACAGTTTTTAATTTGAAATAAAATACGGAGGAAATGGTCAGATAACAGAATTATTTTCTTTTCTTTTAATATGGTGGCTTTATTTAAGTCTCTTGTCTCTATCCAACTTCTGCGACATTACTGGGGAAAAAGGGGGAGACACCCACAAACACAAACAGGAAAGTGCTCTCATAAGCCTATTTTTCCTTCGGAAAGTACGCTAAAAATAGAAGCACTTTGAGTTTAGACATCCTTATATTTAGTGATCATAACCAAAATATGAATAAAGTTAATCCGATATATTGACTAAACTTAACAGAATATTTTCTGCTTATAAAGAGTGTGTGACAAAGGAGAACATATTTATGATACCATGCTGCCAAGGTTTTTCGCAGTTGTCTGCATTGTGAATGTATGGAGAAAAAAATAAATAGTTGGGAACCATATAACTGTTAAGTTAATAAACTGTCTGCACCTGCACCAGATGACATACTACCACGGATCTTAGACATCACTTACCAATATAACGATCTAATACACCACGCACGAGATGCTCTCTGTGCTAATAAGCATGCTCTGCCACTTGCACACTTCCTTGCATTATGTAAATGCCCCTTTAGTCTTCTACAATTCAAGTTCAATATAGGTTATTCACTGTAAAGCCTCATTTGGAATAATAGTCAATAAATATATTTCATTTCAGCCTTAGGCATTAACTTCCGAGTGCAATGTAATCTACACGCTGTGTTTATTACTTACATGGCAATATTTATTTTAAAATGTGGTTAGTGTCTATATATATATAAACCTTGTGTCTGTTTGGACGCGTGTAACTACCGGAAAAAAAAAATCAACCAATTTTCATTCTGCTTTTTTATAAACCTTCCTTTCGTTCCCACGAGTGTTTGTTCACGTTTCTTTTTTATCTGTAATACCAGCACAGGTACTAAAATCTGCAAAAAGTTCATTTTTACCATGCTTTCGCATCAGGAAGCGCCTTAGTTAAAAACGCAATGTCAACAACGGAAAGTCGCAACCTAGCAACAGATCTATCTATATATATACATAAATATAAACGATAATCAATACTTATCGATATATTGATACTTATAAGCATGTCAATGCTCGATATATTGATACTAATATATATATGTAGATACTTGTCTATTTAATGTGCTCCTGCTATTCGGTGATCCGACATTTATTGTGGCTTTTACATGTCGTAGTGAAGTTTTATCACTCATCCCGTTTCTCCAGAACTAAAAGCTACACAGGTGTAGACAGCTTTATACTATCGAAGAGAAAATTAGTGTTTCGAGAGAGAAAAGAAATAATTTGAGAGCTGTTGAGCCATTCGGTACTCTGTTCGTTCCCACTAGTGATTGTATACCTTTCTTTTTCATCTGTATTACCTGCAAATGTACTAAAATCTGCAAAAAGCTCATTTTTACCATGCTTTCGCGTCAGGAAGCACCTTTGTTGACAGCTGTCTGTTTGAACCATCCAACTTATTCATATGTGCAGAAGATGGTAAAACTAAAAACATTGTATACGAACAAGTACTACAATAATAAAGATTATGAAAATACATATACTTCTTTCAATTAACTTCACAGAAATGAATAGAACCAAAATCTTTTATGCCACAGCAACATGTGGCCGGGTAAGCTAGTCTGAAATAACTAGGGCCTCAAAAGTGTTAATTTTACCGTGAACAGACTATATCCATTCTTGATATGAACAAAATCTACTATTTCTCAAATGGTTCTGCTGCTCAATGCAAGAAACATGAAAAACTTCTCAAACATACACCATCACGAAAGTGACGTTAGCATCAAGGTTGAAATGCACTTACACTTAAGAGCCCATGGTAAAAGGGTATGTGATGGGTTAAGGACTGTGAAGATTTGCAGCAAGAGCAAACCTGCAACAACCAAAGATAAAATAAGGACTCCATTACAGCTGTTCTTGTGTAAGACCACAAAGTTAATTTTTTTTGTATAAAGTTATATTACAACTTACGCTACCCTGTTTTACGCTGTTTTTCATTTTGGGTGCCGCTCGCCCACCCCGCCCAGTCAATGTTCGGTTTACAACAGGTTCAAACGTGTTTCGTGTGGAATTGTTTTACGTACGCAGTGCATTTTATTGTTAACTCTAATTATGTCATCCAAAAGAACAAAAAATGAGTCATTTGAATCAAACAAGAAAAGAAAATCACTATCTTTGGAGTGTAAACTGAATATTATCAAAGACTTTGAAGCAAAAATTAAAATTTGTGAATTGGCAAAGAAATTTGACCTGCCAGAATCAACAATCCGGATGATTATAAAAGGTAAAGAAAAAGTTGTGGAAGCTGTGAAAGATTCTCAATCTTTGAATTCAAGCATCATTCGTAAACGTCATAGTATTATCGCTCAGATGGAAACATTGTTAAAATTATGGTGTGATAATCAAGTACGAGTAAAAATTGTCCTGTTGATCAAAACACGGTGTCCTCTCAAGCTAAGCAGATTTTTGAGAGACTAAGAGAAGAAACTGGGGAGGCGGCCAGATGAAATGTTTAAAGCTAGTAACGGCTGGTTCTGCCGATTCAAAAGTAGTTGTAATTGGCATAGCATCGCAGAGAGTGGAGAGGCAGCAAGCGCTGATAAAGAAGCTGCATCTTTCTGTCCAGAAAAACTCAAGACAATCATAGAAGAAGGTGGCTACACTAGCCAAACCATATTAAACGTAGACGAAACCGGTCTTTTTTGGAAGAAAATGCTTAAAAGAACTTTTATCGCGCGTGAGGAGAAAACCTTTCCAGGTTTTAAAGCCGCCAAAGATCGATTGACAGTGATGGTTGGTGCGAATGCAGCTGGTGATTGTAAATTGAAACCTCTCTTAGTTTATTGCTCAGAAAATCCAAGAGCCTTAAAAAATTAATNAAATTGAAACCTCTCTTAGTTTATCGCTCAGAAAATCCAAGAGCCTTAAAAAATTAATCTAAAGCTGGTTTGCCCGTCATTTGGAAGTCTAATGCGAAAGCTTGGGTGACAGGTTCTCTTTTTGAAGACTGGTTTGGCCATCATTTTATTTCTGAAGTCGAACATTATTGCCATTTTAAAGAAATCCCATTTAAAGTGATGCTAATAATTGACAATGCACCAGGTCACCCTTCTGCTACTATAATTAATTTTGACCCACGGGTGAAAGTTGTATTTTTGCCACCAAACACAACTAGCTTGCTTCAACTGATGGACCAGGGAGTCATTAAAACATTTAAAGCTTACTACACAAGACGATCGTTTGTGCATCTACATGAAGCTACACGACAAGACAACGAGCTTTCTGTCAAAGACTTTTTGGAAGCAATTCAATGTTTTAGATGCTGTTCGAATTGTTGGACAATCTTGGAATGAGATTTCACAAAAAACTTTGAATGGCGTCTGGAAAAAACTGTGTCCATTCTTTTTTACCACCGAAACCCAAGGAGAATCAGCACTAGATCTTGAACAAATCGATAGGGTAATTGAAGTGGTCAATATTGCCAAACAATTAAATTTAGAGGTGGATGGTGCTGACGTTCAAGAATTGCTGGATTCACACAATTAAGAGCTGACAATTGACGAGCTTATAGAAATGCGTGAGCATGAGCAAGACATTGAACAAACCAATTCGTTAGACCAAGTTGAATCGGAAAATTAAACGACGATTGCAAACTTAACAGAAGGCCTCAGTTCAATTGAAAAGGGGTTACAAATTTTATAAAAAAAATAAGACTCCAACGAAGAGCGCATTTCTACTACCAAACGGGGAATAAAATAGTTATTGGCATGCTACAAGGAAATTTTGTGTGAAAAGAAGAAAAATCTAACTTGTCAGGTGACAATGTTAGAATATATGAAAGCCTTCTACGTCAAAATAACTTCGGTTTACGTTTTTTTATTCTTAACAATGTAAATTGTTTTATTACCTAACATTTTATTAAACATTTTCTTCTAACTTATTGTTTTCTTTAGACTCTGGTCCCAATTAAACATAATTTATATGTATTTATATGCAAAATTGAACCATGACTTACGCAAATTCGACTTACACGGTTATCGCTCGGTCCCACCTACCGCGTAAGTCCGGGGTATTACTGTATAGTGAGGACCATCAAGAAGCAGAGTTGCTTGAAAGGTGGGTTTGTGCAATTGAACCTATCCCAGGCACCCATACATTCTACGGCTTTTTTCCGGTCTCAAAAAATAAAATTATGCAAATAGATTTTTACTAAGCGTTGTCTCTTACAAGTTCTCTTTGTCTATAGAAGATATACGATTACTGACATGAGCAGAAATAAAAGGGTATGTAATACGCACACAAGCTACTCTTCCCTGTCTGTGCATTTTATGTCGTTCTTTTCCATTACAAACTTCCCCCCATAAAAAAAAGTGGAACGTGTTGAAACAGTCACGCATGGTTGCGCAATTTGTTTTGTCTGAATTTTACTATTTATTGTAAAATTCTAACACAGCTATGTGAAGATATTCTTTGGTAATCATCAAAAACCATAACTCAGTTCCTGACTTGTTTTGACAGAAATGTTGTCTTGGACGTAAATTCTATGCATATCCATCGTACTGTACATTCACAAACATCAAACCCTTGCTGTCAAACTGCAAATTTAAAATTTGTAATTTTAGATATTCTTTGTTTAATAACTAAATTAAAAAATTAATGCACTCTAACGATTATAGATCAATATTGCCTGTGAGCCACTCCCTGTTTGANCACTCTAACGATTATAGATCAATATTGTCTGTGAGCCACTCCCTGTTTGAAACTACTCGTGATAACCCAAGTTTTACTTAGCACCATAATTTCAGCAAGAACTTGACATGCAAGCAACTGAAAAACGAAAACAATGAGGCAGCTGTGCTACATATTATCTTGTGTCGACTTAGCGCGATTCAGACTTCGTTATCACATGCTTTCAAAACAAGGCAGGCACATTTAGATATACCTACAAAATATGGTTCCTGTCAAGGTAAGAATGAATAATACTCTATTCTGAAAATAGTTGAATTTAAGCCAACTGTCACGCACACTCAATGTAAAACACGAACCGTTAAAGATACAGGCATAGGATTTAAATCTACTTGTTCAGCAAAATGAGTCTCTTGCAAAAAGTGACCTAATTTGGTAATTATTCAGAGTAGTGGCTTTTCTGAAGGAAATGTCCTAGACCCATAAAAGTAGTATAAATGGGTTCTGCACAGCTTACCATTTTAATATTGAGGAGGGCATAATGGTAAAATAAGTAGAACTTACTCAATAAAATAGATATAAGTACGAGCAGTTCGTACACTTTGTTTAAGTCGGACGCCACGATGTTTGGTGGAGTAATGCTGTAGTAACGTAAACAAATGCGCATCTCGCAGTCACCTTATTGGCTGTGGATGTGTAGACGTCACAGTATGTTAGTTGCAGTTTAGATGTGAGGCAGCGGGGTTCGTGACGAGTGGTGTGTGTGCGTGTGTGTGTTGCGCACATGCAAATCCGATAGTGTGAAGGTTTGTGATTTACAAATGGAGGGCGCAAGAACGAATGATTCTGTGCATTGGATGTTTTAGTAGATCATGGTGTTTTGTCGGGTGAGGTAAGTTGCACGACAGTTGAATTGGCAGAGGACAGTGGAATTGTACCTGCCGCCTACCTAGGCGAGTTAATTCATATACTTCCGGCGTGTTTTACTGTTACATTAAAATCCTAGATTAGACTAAAATCGTAGGTTAGATTAAAACCCTACAATCCTAGGCTAGATTAAAAATGTAAAAAAGTGATTCGCTCATCGTGGGGTTAGGTTCAGTTAGGTTAGGTGGGCACATATTACGAAATTGGGTGGACAAATGTAAAATTGAGGTGTTTTTGTATTTTTTGTGGGTGTATTTTTTAAGATTTGACCCCACAATTTCCCTGATCTTCATGGCCCTCCCCACTATCGTATTTGTGGTTTGTATTGGTAATTCATTAATGAAACTAGTAAATTTGTGTTCTGTGTAATTAGTAGAGTGAAAATATATCACTTTCCCTGATTTTTTTTTTTATTTACAGAAAAGCAGCAACTCTGAATAATTATCCCTAATTTTAAAGTAATATTCACGATTTTGTAAACTTATCTGAGAAACATGCTTGACTCGCTGCAGCTATTGTAACACTACAAACTAGGCAACAGCACACAGCTGTGATAGGCTACTGGCACCATTTAAAGTCCATACTGTATAAGAAGGCCACTTTCTGACAGGTCTGCAAAAGTAGCACCACTGTTTACATCTGACTACATATCCTTCCGCCATCAGCTGGTCCGTCAAGTCGGGGCTGTATTTTTTATCAACATGCTGTCAGCTAATCCAATTGCCATTGTACTGTATTGCTAAACCAATTTTAAGGTATTTATAGACTGACATCTGTCTTAAAAATAAGTAGGTTATAAAAGTAAAAATATAAAATGTTGCAAATAAATAAATATTTGCTAACTTTTTTAATTTGTCCGAGACAGCGAATTTGGGTTAACATTTATGAGACTGTCTGTTATAGCTAATATATTCGAGTTGGAAATATGTGACGTGGAATAACGTTAGAATTGCTTAAAAACTATTCACACGTGTCTCACTTTCTACGGAAACAAGGAGATGGGTTACGAGAGAACAATATGGCGTATAATTTACGTAGACGAACGATTACCGCCCAAATATAAATTACTTGTACTCCAAATCGTTGTACATGAAATATACGTTACTTTAAAAATTATGCAGAGTTCGTGGAAAAATATAACTATTGGCGTCTGTTTGTAAATTTGTTATATATCGCACAGGAAAGCGGATCATTTCTGGGTGGTAATACCTCACATAATATCAGACAGATGGCGCGCACAGCACGTCACTGCGAGGTTTTAGCCGCTGTTTTTGGATAACAGATAGCGTATTTTTAAAGTTGATTGTTCTTATATTATGGGCTGGGAATATATTTCNTTCTATTGTACATTTCATTTTGAACACCTCTACATAACTACATTATCACGAAGTTTAGTTTTTAACACTAACAACCATTGTTTTGTGACCTTGTAAAATAAAATGTATTAATAAATCTAAGAACTCTTTCTTATCCGCATATTTTCTGATGTGCATCTGCAGTGCACTCAGAATAGCCAACAAATTTTAACTTTTGTTCGTTCGTGCATCAGCTGATATTGGATTTTGTAAATGGCACTGTTTGTTTCGTATACATCAAGTTGCCACTCACTGACTTTCAGAAAGTGGTCTTCTTATACCATATGGACCATAGTGGGAGGAGCAAGTCAGATTGCCTGACCTTCAGTGGCCGAGTTGTGCCTGGTATATAAACCTAAAAATTTAGTTTTTTTACAGTTACTGATGGTACATTAGACAAGCTAAATTTTAACAAAAACTAACATGGCAAGGTTTTTTCATTGGATCAATTGACATGGAATGATTATTATATTAAATAAACTAATAAATTAACTAAATCAGTACAAAATGCTTAAACAAAGCTACTGATAATATTGGGCTTACGTACATAAAACCACGTGCCAAAAAAATCAATCACACTTTAAAAATACATAAAATACAATTACAAATTAAGAATATAAGTATTCTAACACATTCACTGCTAGAACTAAAGAGATGAAATTTTATTAACGTAAAATCTTGAAGTTACGAGTTTCGTAATTACTTAGTGTTCGGCATCACTCGCAATATTGGATTCTTTCATTTACTGCAAATTTTAAGTTAATTTAAAGTAAAAATTTCAAAACAGAAGTTTAATTATTTAACTTGCCCTGCTGTAGAGACATAAATTCGTTACAATCAATGTATAATTTTATCTCAAATAGAAAAAATATATTTTAAAAATTAAAATTTGTGCCTGGCTTTCTACAACTAGCAAATAACAAAGTAGTTAAAATTACATACAAAAATGTTAAGTATAAAATTTTTATCCAGTTTTTTTTGGCAAGAAATGTGACTACATAAACGGAAGCTTTTCATTTGTAAAGAGTAAATAGTGAAACCCAAAAATCGTATTAACAAGAGAACACAAATTGGGTTATTATAGACCTTTAAACCTCCTAGAGCACACAAATCAGGAGATGTCTGTCAATCTCCCGATACCTGGAGAATAAGAAAACTACAAAATGCAATTTATTTTGTAAGGTACTTCAATTTATCCTCTTTCTCCATATAAAGAAAATACAAACATTCAATTATGTAAATTATAACAATTATGTTTACATTTCAAAGTTACTGACAGTAACAGGGGAGAAAATGAATTTGAAAGCCGTAAAGAATTCACTTGGTATTTCATTTCCCAAAAGGGATAGTTTCAATGCTTTCCCAGCTTATGCTCATATATCTTGGTGGCTTTCTTGGCCTTCATAAAAATGAAACAAATTACAGTATAGAAAACACATTAACTAGTAATCAAAAGAAATTTATTGACAATGAAGTCTGTGAAAAGAAATGAAATGTTGATAAATTATTTTGTTATCAATTCAGATCATTTTATTCCTTTCGCTGACATAGCTTAAAAAGTAGTTGAACATCCAAACAGAACAATACAAAACCTTCAAATATTAATTGTTGAACTGATTCTTNCATAGCTTAAAAAGTAGTTGAACATCCAAACAGAACAATACAAAACCTTCAAATATTAATTGTTGAACTGATTCTTTGAGTGAAATGTCTATATCTGTGGTACAGAAGAATTAACTTGAGCCATCACTATACTTGGTATTTGTTCACTGCACTGGCACGAGACATACATTCAATACAATAGAAAAAAAAAGTAGATATTTTTTGGATTGTACATCTTGATACCAATGGTTTTTTGATATGAATGATGTACATAATGATGTTAGTATCGTGGATAGTGCTGAAAGCATAAATAGGTTAGTAAAATTGGAGGTGAATAGTATCAAATATGCAATTTCATTGCATGTAGAAGAGTTCAAGAAACGAATGCGTCCATGAGAATTTCGGAAATAATCTGATCTGGAAGTGATACATCACGCAAACGAACAGTATCGTTAATTGTTTAATTGGTGCTCAGTGAAATAAATGTGTTGATTGGACTTATGACATTGTAAATATGGATTTGAGCGCTTGTAAATATGGATTTGTTAGAATATCAGATCAGTAGTAATTTCATGGCAGAACTTTGTGTAGTTTCTTTTACCGACTTATTAATACTTGTGCTGGACCGATTTTAAATGGGTGCACGTTCATCAATTGTCAATGCTGTCTCCAGAGTTGGTGGTCCTGAGCTACAGGAAGAAGCAACAGTTTCGTGTTGGACATCATGGTAGTAAATTGAGTGGTGTGCAGCTGCTGCCTGTCTGCTGTTTTCTCGCTCAAATTCATTGTACAGTCCTCTAGTGGCAATTTAATTTTGGTAGTGTTAAATTTGCCACATCATGTGCTAGTATTTATAAACCTTAAAAGAAACTAAAGGAAAAGTGTTAAGGAATATAAAGTTTGCAGACATGTGTGAAGTGTGGCGAGAAAGATTTGGGCTGCTCTAGACAGAGTTCTTGTGAGCTGATGAGGGTGAAGCGAGGTGGCAATGGAACCGCGCCAGAATGCAAAGGTGGAGGAAATTGGAGATCTCTAGAAAACCTACAGAAACCAGCACAATTACCACATGCGAAAATCTGGGAGCGACCCCACGGTAATTATAAAGAGTAGCTACTTTTCCGAAAACCAAAGAAAATTTCACGGAAAATTGTATAATTCAACTCCACTAATTACATAGAACACAAATTTACTAGGGGAGGGAAATTGTGGGGCAAAACACGTCAAATATATGCTAATTAAATGTATTTTGGGTTCCTTTACCACTTTTAAATCAAAATTACTAATCACACTGAACATGAATTTACTAGGGGTAACAGATGTGTGCAGACACAAATAGTTTGTTACGAAAATCATAATAAGTAAGCTCGTGTCGGGTCATCCACCCCTGTGATTCACCTATCGTGAAGTTAGGCTTAATTTGGTTCGGTCTGTCNAAGTAAGCTCGTGTCGGGTCATCCACCCCTGTGATTCACCTATCGTGAAGTTAGGCTTAATTTGGTTCGGTCTGTCACATTTTACATGACTGGCTGAAAGTACGCAAACCTTTAATTTACCTCTCTCACACACNAAGCTCGTGTCGGGTCATCCACCCCTGTGATTCACCTATCGTGAAGTTAGGCTTAATTTGGTTCGGTCTGTCGCATTTTACATGACTGGCTGAAAGTACGCAAACCTTTAATTTACCTCTCTCACACACAATACTACACAGTACAATTAACTACATTATATACACTTTCCGATAATTATGCAGTTTAGGGGGCTTTTCTGCAACCCCCGCCCTCCTGAAAAGTGGTACATTTCCACTCTACTAATTATGCAGAACACAAATATACTAGGGGCATTAACGTCTGACTAATTTCGTAATATGTGCCCACGTAACCTAACAGAACCTAACCCCACAATGAGTGAATGACTATTTTACATTTTTAAACTAACCTAGGTTTGTTGGGTTTTAAACTAACCTAGGATCATTGGGTTTTAAACTTACCTAGGATCGTTGGGTTTTAAACTAACCTAGAATAGTAGGGTTTTAAACTAAACTGCTTGTACATTTAGCAATTTTGTTAAATTTTTTTTAATATGTTCTACTTATGTTAACATGACCCCCTATTAAATATGAACAAGGTAAACTGTGCAGAACCCATTAATGCTAATTTTGTTGGTCTAGGATGTTTTATTCAGAAAAGCCCCTAAACTGCATAACTTACCCACTTTCCATGCTAAAACTCCAAATGTATTACTTTTACTCGCCCATTAAAGCAGCAATATTACCTCCTAGGTGATTAAGCACAACACGTTAAAGTTTCAATTTGTTGAAACTCCAGACACTCATTTCCGTACATTTATTATATTTTAACATTTCACAAGAACATAATGGCACAGAAACACTTGTATTTTTGCACAATAATTTGATTTAACAAGTCAAACAGAATTAATTGAATAAAGCCTGCCTCTGTGCATCATTGGTCACCAAAAATATTGGAATGTATCATGCTGATACACGTCAACTGTTTATAAACACTATCTGTGAACTTTTTTTGTATGATATACTAAATGGGTAATTATTAAGTTTAGGGGCTTTTCTGTAAAACAAAAAAAAAAAACCTCCGAAAAGTGGTATATTTTGACTCTACTAATCACGTAGAACACGAATATACTGGGGGCATAGCTTTAAAATAAGTACAACATATTTTAAAAAATTGAACAAGTTTGTGAGATGACTGTTTCTGACAGTTTGTTTACATTTGTGAACGAAACGTCCTAGACCAACAAAAGTTGCATTAACGGGTTCTGCACAACTTACCTTGTTCATATTCAAGACCGCGTAATGTTAAAATAAGTAGAACATACTTAAAGAAATCGCGAAAGTTGATGCTTACGTCTTAACGTCTACGGCACATTGCATATTCAACGCAGTCTAGCGGGCAAATATCTTATCACGGGGCATACGTTATTATGCCAGTATGTAGCTACAGGTACGGGTTGTGGCGAATTAGGTGGTGCTCCGTTCGTGATTTAAAACGAAGAAAGCAAGCAAGACTACGTTTCTGCGTTATATTAGCCTATTAACGAGTGCTTCTGTGTATATATTCGGATGTAAACGAGTGTTTTAGTGCGTTATATGCACGTATGTGGTGCTTTGTGGAAAATTGTGATTTCATCGAGTGATCTGAGGTTGAATGGGCCGTTGACAGAGTATGTACAACCCGCCTACATTGGTGAGTGCATTTATATTATTTTGGTGTGTTGTACGCTCCTTTAAATCCCTAAAATCCTAAATTCGTAGTTTAGTGTAAAACCCACAAATCCTATCCGGTAGCTTAACGTGCAAATGTTGTTATATTACATAATTCAAACAAGGCTTTTTCCGGACGTTTTTACAGCACAATTTCACATTCTTTC
The DNA here is from genome assembly GCA_002778355.1 of Clitarchus hookeri. Classification (NCBI taxonomy): domain Eukaryota; kingdom Metazoa; phylum Arthropoda; class Insecta; order Phasmatodea; family Phasmatidae; genus Clitarchus; species Clitarchus hookeri. The sequence continues at coordinate 243,143 of NQII01001383.1, read as the reverse complement.
TATACTAACCTTGGATTATTCGTAGGTAACGCAGAACACGACTATAGTAGCGTCGTTAACGTATGACTAATTGTATAATATGTGCCCACCTAACCGAACAGAACCTAACCCCACGATGGGCGAATCACTATTTTACATTTTTAAACTAACCTAGGATTGCAGTTATTTAAAATATCATAGGATTATAGGGTTCCCATCTAGTCTGTGATTGTAGGGTGTTGATCGGAGATTTTATTAATATTGTATAATCTTATATTACTGTACAAGNTATAATCTTATATTACTGTACAACCTTACAATCCTAGGTTAGTTTAGAGCCGTACAATCCTAGGTTAGTTTAAAAACGTAAAATAGTGATTCACCCATCGTGGAGTTAGGTTCTGTTCGGTTAGGTGGGTACATGTTAGGAAATTCATCGTACGTTAATGCCCTTAGTATATTCGTGTTCTACGTGATTAGTAGTGTCAAAATATACCACCTTCTGGAGTTTTTTTTTTTTCAGAAAAGCCACTAAACTAGATAATTACCTATTTTTTCTACTAGTATTATGTTACATAGTACAATCCTCTCATGAATACAGACATGAGAAGCCTTGAGAAATTAAAAAAAATAAAACAGAATTACATGATATTCCAACACTGATTGCAGGGTTTATAACCTGTATAACTTTAGCGCATCGGCACAAATAAACCCTGTGAATGAAGTCGTATAAATTAAGGATTGGTTTCAAAAAGACATTCTTGCATTTAATACGATTTAGCGACCCAATATAAATATATTGGACATAAATTTTAAGTGTTTTATTGGATAAACAACCCAATCTTCATAGCCCTCCTCACTATCACATTTCATGGTATATGCTGCAAATTACGTGAAGCCCCAATAAAATTCGTATTAAGTGTAATTAGTAATGACCATATATAACATTTGCCGATATTATTTTCCCTATTTTCGGAAGTCACTATTCTTTATAATTACCTTAAATATACCACACAAATCCAGAGTAGACTAATCAAGAAATCCCTCCTACACAACCAAATAATTTACAGGCGACAACTGTTTACACTTTGACATATAACTAGATAAACTGACAGTTTAGTGAGCCATTGTTTACCTAGAGCCACAAGTTAGCCATTACAAAAAAAATTCAACAGAAAACTATTTATAATGTGAAAGACAAGCAGCAAGGAACATAACGGTCAAATTTCTGTTACAAATGGTTATGCAATTGAAACCTAAGTAACCTGAAGGGCACCGGAAAATGTTCAACATGAAACAGTAACCACAAATACTAACTGTCATGCAACATACGAGAGTTAAAAATAAAACACTGGAGACCAGATACAGCTTTCTGCAAATGGCCGCACCACCGTGTATGTAGCGGTCGGTACTCACTTGAATTGATGTTCAGGCAGAGAGAATCTTGAGAACTTGACACCCTCGGCTCCTGCGAGTGCATCATCTCTTCACCTGTAACACAAGGACATAGGCGGTCGGCTAGCGTGGCAAAAACACACTGACATCACTCCCAGCGCCATGTCCGCCGTGCAGCTACCCAACTCCTTGATCATCCTATACACGCGCCACCATGATCGCTTCCAAAACACTACAACGCGCAGTGACACCCACTCTCTACGACGATTTAACACGCCGCCACTAATAGTACATCGCGTCACATCAGCGTCGTCACAGACGATCATAAACGAATTCAATGCACAAAAAGCAAATATTGCTATTCTCACTACATTAACGCCAATATAACAATTGTTGTTATAAACAAAAGAACCACTAGTCTGCTATGAATCATTGCTGCCAACATAACGAACAAATATCGCACTGCAAAGTTAATCGCGCAAATCGGGTTATTTACATCAAGTACATCATTGACCGGTAAAATGGCTCAATAAATCACCGTTCCACTTTCNTCGCGCAAATCGGGTTATTTACATCAAGTACATCATTGACCGGTAAAATGGCTCAATAAATCACCGTTCCACTTTCTGGACTTATGTTGATAAAAATAATGTCACTTTTTGTTTGGTTAAATGGAAAAAATTCAAAGAAGGCACGTACGAATAAAACATACAATTCACGGACACTATAATTATAGCTAAAACATTTTGTTAAAGTAACGCCCACACAACAGTCTGAAATGGCAAGGACATTATGAACTTGAAATAATAATAATAAGGCGGCATACTATCACTGAACAAATTTAAAACTTCGTTGGTCATGTAATATTCACAAAAAAAAAAAAAATCAAACGATCATTTTTACTAACGGACACATTTGGAAAATTAATGTAAATATCAATCTGATATCGGGTAATATTCCAAATTTAAGAAATATTTATTTTATTCCTAGTAAATTAATTGTGCATATACAATTTCAAATTTAATTAAACTGTCACAAACGAAAATAAATCATTGTGATTTATTGAATTCTGTAGGCCTAGTTCTGTACAGTTAACCTATTTATTATACCTTATGACAAACACTATACCTGGTACAGTAAAAAGACATTTCCGTGTGTAAAGTAAAGAAAAGAGCTCATTCAAAAAATTTTAATCCCACAGAGAAAATTATATACTTGAGTCATGTTGCCTCATGAATTTTGTAACGGAACAAAGGTGATGTTTGAATTCACCAGCCAAGGGCCCTGACCTGGCTTTGAAACACTGAAAAGTGCATCCCAGATGTGATGTCACTGTCGCTATCCGAATTTGCAGTATAGGCACAGATGCACCCTAAAATGTTACATTCAAGGGCACAAATCACTTGCCTTTCTTGAGCCCTAGATTGTTTTCCGATGCGATACTGTTTAAAATATAGTGTGTCCGAAAAGTATTTCCCTGATTACAAACTTTATTTATATCTGCTATATGTAAAATAGAGATGTGTAACTGGTGCCAAAATCTTAGCAAACTAACCAGGTTCTTTGGTTGCAGGTTTCAGTAACGTGGCTTTAGTGTAGCAGTTGCTGTGTCCAGGAAACTGGACGTGTTAACAAATCAGGAAAAAAGTTCAGTGGGTCCTCTGGTACCACGAGACCCATTCACCAATAACAGGGCAGAAGAACTTTCAGACAACGTAGGGAAATATGCCGCCCAATGTCACGAGCATTAGGTCATGGCATGACAAGTTCAAGAACACAGAATCTGTTGCTGACTTACCGAGAACTGGTCAACCATCAACCTCAGCTGAAAGGTTGGAAGAAGTGAGACAATCTTTTGTGCGATGTCCCAAGAAATCAGTGCGTAGGGACTCACATGAATTACAGATGCCAAAAAGTTCTCTTCATGATATTTTACACAAACGTTTATTGTTTCATACATACAAAGTGCAAATTGTTCATACTTTTGTTGTCCAATGATACCCTGCATCGGTATGACTTTGCAGTTGAAATATTACGTATTAAGGGTGATAATGGCTACCTCAAATATGTTACTTTTTCTGACGAGGTGACCTTTTTTGTCTGTGGTGTAGTGAACCGGCATAACGTACATATTTGGGGGTTCAGAGCCCCTTGGTGAGGTGTCACGAGTGTACCAGAGGCAGCCCAAAGGTGAATGTTTGGTGCATGCTTTTGCATGACAATATTATTGGACCATTCTTTTTCGCTGAGGGCACCATCACATCTCCAGTGTATCTGGCCATGTTGTATATGTTTGCTGTTCCTCAGTTGCTTGAGTATCACCCAGATGTCATTTTTCAATGACGGTGCACCGCCCCATTGGGGTTTGGAGGTTCGTGTCAAACCTGATACGACTTTTCCTGGATGATGGATTGGTCATGATGGCCAGACAGCTTGGTCTCTACGCTCTTCTAACATAACCCCATTAGATTTTTCTATGGGATATCAAGGACAATGTCTACAGAACTAATGTATCAGAACTTGCAACTCTTTAACAACGGATATCCACAGTCATTGCATTGATCCCTCCTGTGATGTTGGCTAATGTTTGGACAGAAATTGAATATCGACTAGATATGCTACATGCTACCAAGGGTGCTCATGTGGAGACTTACCGAAGCGTTGTCCTGTTGCAACAAAAAACTTGGTTAATTTTTTAACATTTTGGCACTGGTTTCAAATCTCTATGTTACTTATAGCAGATATAAATAAAATTTGTTACCAGGAAAGACTTTGGACAGCCTGTATTTTGTTTGTCAGAGTTTACAACTTTCGCACAGCCACCGAAAACACTTGCTAACACCATGAAGACAAATTAAACCGAATAAAACGCAAGGTGGAAATAAAAAAATACATCCAAATCCACAAATATTTCTAACGAAGGGAACAAAGGCTCATGACACAGGAAGGGATGAATGGTAAGTGATCAAGGGCACATTGCAGTGAATTTGAACACAGCCATAGTCTGCTAAAAGCTACTGTATAGAAAACATAATTTTCTAAAAGCATTAAAAATTAATCACACTTCTAGAGTGATACATACTACCGGGTAAGCCAAAAGTCCCATTATCCTCTGTGCTCTGTGGATCACAGAAATCACTGTTAACTGGTGGGTTGTTTATTGTAGGTAATGATATATGCCCATAATATGGCCGAAGAGTCAATGCATACCAGGGAAGAATGGAGAATAAGAGTATGTGGGCTCACAAAGAACCGTGCACAGGAAAATAAAGAAGACATTCAAAATGCTTTTGCTATAAGGTTACAGAAACCTGCCCCACCAAAACCAACAGTTTTACAATGGGAGAAAAAGCTTTTTTAAACTGTCCTATCAAAGACAGACCCTACTCAAAAAGACCATCAACAAGACAAAAAGCTTGTGCTGAAACTGCTGCTTCAGTTGAACAGTCACCTAACAGTCCATTCATAAAGGATCACAACAGGAGCTAGGACATTGCAAAATATTTGGGTTTAAAGCCATTATAACCTTCTCTTGCAGACAACTTAAGTGATAATGAGATGTTTTTAAAAAAAATCTTGGGCACTGGAAAACAATTTTTTTTGGAAGTGTCTGCAATTTACCATACTGCAAAGGTGAGAAATATTTAAGTAANTGATATATGCCCATAATATGGCCGAAGAGTCAATGCATACCAGGGAAGAATGGAGAATAAGAGTATGTGGGCTCACGAAGAACCGTGCACAGGAAAATAAAGAAGACATTCAAAATGCTTTTGCTATAAGGTTACAGAAACCTGCCCCACCAAAACCAACAGTTTTACAATGGGAGAAAAAGCTTTTTTAAACTGTCTTATCAAAGACAGACCCTACTCAAAAAGACCATCAACAAGACAAAAAGCTTGTGCTGAAACTGCTGCTTCAGTTGAACAGTCACCTAACAGTCCATTCATAAAGGATCACAACAGGAGCTAGGACATTGCAAAATATTTGGGTTTAAAGCCATTATAACCTTCTATTGCAGACAACTTAAGTGATAATGAGATGTTTTTAAAAAAAATCATGGGCACTGGAAAACAATTTTTTTTGGAAGTGTCTGCAATTTACCATACTGCAAAGGTGAGAAATATTTAAGTAANATGGGCACTGGAAAACAATTTTTTTTGGAAGTGTCTGCAATTTACCATACTGCAAAGGTGAGAAATATTTAAGTAAGGAATAAAGAGAACCCACAATTCTTGAAGAACTGGAAAAGAATCCACTGCATGTGATGTGGGCTGTAATTTCTACACAATGATGGTGGTGTGAATCATATATCTACAGCATTATCTTATGTGACTGGTCTATTTCTCAACTGCAAGATAGAAGGCTGTCAAGTCTGATTTCAGCAGGATGGGACACCAGAACATTATGCAGTTGCTGTAAGGGAATAGTTTGATGAAGTGTTTTGAGATAAGTAGATTGGAAGAGCTTCTGCAGTTACCAGCACCTNGTTGCTGTAAGGGAATAGCTTGATGAAGTGTTTTGAGATAAGTAGATTGGAAGAGCTTCTGCAGTTACCAGCACCTATGGAATGGTCACTCGAAGTCCTGACTTGTCATCGTAATGCATTGTAGGGGTACAGCAAACAGAAGATAACTACCAACAATCATGCGACTGCTGTCAAACTTGAAGNTATCGTAATGCATTGTAGGGGTACAGCAAACAGAAGATAACTACCAACAATCATGCGACTGCTGTCAAACTTGAAGATATTGTTCAAAATGCATTTGCTTAGATCACTCCAACAATCTTTAGGATTCCATACAGCACTTGAATACCTCTGCTATGAAAATGACTGTGTACACAGACACACTGGAATAAAGTGATTACCAACAGCCACAGCCGATCATATGTAGTTTCTGTTAAAGGCTGTTCACGGTAAATGGAGCACTTTTGAAAGCCCCCCTTTAAGATCTACGTGTATGAACATTGTTTATTCTCTCCCCATATGCAAAATTAACATTGCCATGGGCCTGATANCCCTTTAAGATCTACGTGTATGAACATTGTTTATTCTCTCCCCATATGCAAAATTAACATTGCCATGGGCCTGATATATGCAAAATTAACATTGCCATGGGCCTGATAACTTTATTCATGCATCCGTCAAGCAAAACTGTGAAATCATTANTATATGCAAAATTAACATTGCCATGGGCCTGATAACTTTATTCATGCATCCGTCAAGCAAAACTGTGAAATCATTAGAAAAATATATATTTTACATATCTGATAATAATTACACTTAACCTGCATTAAAAAGAGCAGAAAGCAAAATAAATAATTTCACTTCCCACAAATGTTTACCAAACAATTTTAATTCAACATTATGGCATGACACTACTTTCCTTCTGTCATTACCAAATTTACTGAGCCCATGCTACTCAGTGCACCAGTTAAAATACATGTAGGTAGGAGCAGCAATATTTTTCAAAAGTTGATTTGAAAAGTGCTTACTTTATCATGAACAGCCTTTATTGTATATTAAAATATTAATATTATACAGGAATGTGAGCAAAATACATAGGGGGCAATGGAACTTTTGGGCTCATCTTGTACATTAAGCTCCAGATGATGTATTTTGTTAAAGATTAGAAACACTCTTATAACTAGGATCAAAAGGACAACCCCATATTTTACTTTATAACAGACACTGCAACACTACAAAATAATACAATAATTACGCTGTATCCTAGTCATTTGAATTAACNTTTTACTTTATAACAGACACTGCAACACTACAAAATAATACAATAATTACGCTGTATCCTAGTCATTTGAATTAACCTGTACATTTACTTTAACACAGCGTGGATTCTCGGTAAAAAGAAAGAAGATTAAAGACTTCTCTTTGTATGTGTTTTCTTTTATTAGTGTTACTTGCAAAATAGTTAGGCACATATGATTGGGCACCAATCTTTGTTAATATAACCTTTAGTGTGTGTGAATTCACAAATAATAAAATTTGTTGTGTGAAAAGAAAAAAGAATTTTAAATGAGTAATTATGTAGATATTGTCAGGTGTGCGTGCGATGCTTGGCAGAATTCCTACAGCGCTGCTCACTTTCTCTTTGCTCGTGGCGTCTAGCTGGAAAGTANTTTTACTTTATAACAGACACTGCAACACTACAAAATAATACAATAATTACGCTGTATCCTAGTCATTTGAATTAACTTGTACATTTACTTTAACACAGCGTGGATTCTCTGTAAAAAGAAAGAAGATTAAAGACTTCTCTCTGTATGTGTTTTCTTTTATTAGTGTTACTTGCAAAATAGTTAGGCACATATGATTGGGCACCAATCTTTGTTAATATAACCTTTAGTGTGTGTGAATTCACAAATAATAAAATTTGTTGTGTGAAAAGAAAAAAGAATTTTAAATGAGTAATTATGTAGATTTTGTCAGGCGTGCGTGCGATGCTTGGCAGAATTCCTACAGCGCTGCTCACTTTCTCTTTGCTCGTGGCGTCTAGCTGGAAAGTAATGACGCCAGACGAATCGGTTTCTCTTTGTTTAACAATAAGCGTGGGAAAAATGCTTTTACCTTTAAAGTGCAATGAAAGTATCCCGATTCTTTGTATCNAATGACGCCAGACGAATCGGTTTCTCTTTGTTTAGCAATAAGCGTGGGAAAAATGCTTTTACCTTTAAAGTGCAATGAAAGTATCCCGATTCTTTGTATCATAACCTGGTAGGAAATTAATGTGATACTTTTGACACATTAGCAGTGATCACTAATGAATTCTGGATTACGTGAAAATACATTATTACCTTTTAGCATGTAGACATAGACAAAACACAAAATCTCATACCCTTTGTATGAAATAAAACACTCAAGCATAAAAATAACCCTTAAGAATAAAATATTAAAACTACTTTAAAATACTATAATGTATTCACGGTAACTTCAAGATTTTCTGAAACCCTGCTAAATATCTACTTTCAGGGAGCCGATTATGTATCCTTCCGCAGTATGTAAACAAAACATTGCCATGTGACACCTGTCAAACGTTTTGTAAACAGTGCCATGTGGGAACTGTCAAATATTTTGTAAACAAACAGTGCCTTGTGGGAACTGTCAAATATTTTATTAACAGTGTCCATGTGGGAACTACCAAAATTTATTTTTGAAGAGAAACAATGCCATGTAATCTCAACTGTCATATACTTTAATAAAATTCTCTAAATGTCTAAAAAATGCTAATCAATTTAGCGAAATGTTGTAATACATACAAAAAGGTAGATTGAAGTATATATCGGAACTGTTAATTATATAATTTAATTAAAGTTTACTTATTGTATTAAGATTTATTTACATATTTGCTGTAAGGAAAAAGTTAAATTTTACATAATAAACTTTTGGAAGTAGCACTCAGGTTAAAGATTTCACTGTGATAAATGGTACCGTATTTTATCGCATATAAGTGGCACATTTTATTAAAAAAAAAATTTATTGAAAACTCGGGGTGCGACTTATAAGTGAGAAAAATTCCTCCAGCCCCGCACTAACGTTTCATTTACTACGAATTCACGGCCCGCGGCTCGATTTCCAAACTCTTCAGCGAACAAAATCACTTTCATTTTGAAACCTGCGGTGTAGGTACATCTCTGTTCCATCAAGAACTGTAAACACTGCAACATAAAAACAACACTATGCGACGGAAAGACGAGTCACGGCTAACATTGGGCACTGAAGAACCAACGCTAATGTGCTGCCATCTCTTGGTCTCCACAAAAAGCTTTCGAAAATAATCGATTATCAGTTGGCGGCGACCAAAATTCGATTCCTTTGCATTCTTTGCGAAGGGAATAACGTAACGGAAATATTCAAATGCCTTTCTATATTTTGCACGTTTATTTGATAAACTGCAGAAATAACAACGCTAATACTAAAATTACATCTTAACCTAGAATTATCTTGTAAGTAGAAAGAATGTGTTACGTTAGTTTTATAACCACAATTCAGCGTCTCCAATATGGCGTGGTTATACTTCTGAAAAAAACGTGCCCAAACGAACAAGATGGAGTGTACGAGTCCGCTGGACAACAACTGAAATTTATTTAATTTCAATTAATAATGGTGAAATCTTTAGCCATGAGTGCTACGTAAAAATGTAAATATATAGTTTAGCAATATTAACTTTACAATTACAGCATTAAATTTATACATATTAATATTTAACCTACGAACTATTTCTTTTCAGCTATAACCAACATGTCCCTTCAAAATCCGTTGTTAATTCTTACGGACTTTTAACAAATTATTAAAATTTATTGAAAAAATATACTTAAAACTTAAAACAACCAATTTATATAGTGCTTCATTGCTAAAAGCAAGACAAAACCTTTTTCCATATACAATTTTTTTATAACCAATTGAACATGTAACACCTAGGGTGATTTTTCAAAGGTTCTTTTCAAAAGTATCGAAGATACCGTGAATGGATTATACACAAAACATAAGTCATTCAAATGCGTGTGTGAAAACTGTAGTTTTATTGCAGAAAAGATACGTGGAAAAATTGAGAATTCAATGCAGAAAATTCAGAAATATTAATCAAATCAATTAAAATTTACTGTCATTCAAATAAGAAAAATTAGTTGTAATAGATCTGAATACTAAATGACCTCTCAAAAATTAGCAATCAAAATTGATCATTTATGTGAGAAATTAAAATTCAACTGGCTCATAAAATGTTCAAAAATTAATATTGGTAAAATGTTTTCAGATTTTTGCATGGCTATAGAGCAAGGAATCTTAGCTGCTGGCTTCTGGTTAATGTCCGACCAAATAGTTACGCCCTTCGTTTAATTTCAGAAAATAATTTAAAAATTCCAAAAATCACTCTCTTGAAATTCAAGTTAATTTCATAATCAAAACTGTTCAAAATGATTGCACCACACATACGTAACAGTTCTTTAAAATTGCAGTACCATACCCGAAGTAGGTCGTACTTATTTAGCACTGATGGAGATGGCAACTCACGTAGTTTATAGCACTTCAAAATCTACGTGTAATGCATTTAGGGCCTCTTCTTTATCATGCCCCGCATATTTAATACAACTAGGCGCCTCTCAAACACCTTTCCTAACATTACATGGGTGGTATGTGCAAAATTAAAAGAATTCTTGAAGATACAAAAGTTACACTGTACCGCTTTCGATGGCGTCTAGGGAGAGTGTCAATCAAAAAGGGTTCACACGGTGACACTAATTAAAAACGGGAAATTCAAAGACATTAGTTGCTTCCTGAGACGTGGCACATAACAGAACTGTAATTAAATCATTCCTCCATGGTAAAACATGCTTGATTAAGCCAGGTAAAGTGCAAAGAGAAAACTGTGACAAAATAATTAACAATTCCAAATATAATTGAGCTCATTTCACATAACAAAAGAAAAGAAATAGAACTGTGAAAATACGTTAAATGTAAACAAACAAGTAAATAAAAAAGAATTTTGAGGTAATGTCCTGAATTACAATTCTAACTATTCCTGAAGGTAGGGATTTTAAAATTACATTCATAATAAATAAACATTCAACTCAAAACAAACTAAAACATAAACAAATGGCTTTAAATTCTGGAATCACTATTACTACAACACTGTTTAACTTTAAGTAAGGAGGAGGTGGTTGTTATTTCTTCAACATTCTACTTTGGGCATTCCTGGTCATAATTACTTTACATCATTGTATATAGCTAATGGCATTTTCAGCTTTATTTTCTTTGATTAAATTTAAATTTACTTGCAGGTCATCTACCAATTCTTTCTTCCAGTTACACTGACAAAATTTTAAGTAATTATTTTACACCCCATGCTCTTTAAAATACCTATCAGCAAAAATGGTGCAGCGCTAGTTACACTTCATCAGTGCTTTACAATGTCAGCACCCTTGCACTCCAGGCACGCAGCCAGCAAGTTCTTTGCACTAATTACTCTTTGCCATGTCTCTCTCTCTCTCTCTCTCTTGCCTTCTCTAGGCACGATGCTTGCTTGCCGGCCTTCACTTCGACTGGGCCTCAGTCTGATGTACAAGTCACTCTTGTTCTGGTTTTGCAGAGTGATAGCACACATGCAGTTGGCTTTGTGAGTTACGGACAAGCAATGTTTGAATCAGACAGGCCAGTGACGGCGGTCCCCGGGTATAAAGTGTTGGCGATGGCCATTTAAGTTTTATTTTAATTTCCAGTGTTTTCTAAATTGTGTTTTATTCGCACTGCTTCAAAATTCCCTTTGGCTGTAACTAATATGTGATGTATCTGCCCCCCTCCTCCTTTCAACCAATGACTTGCTGGAAGCTTGTGCACCGTGCCTTAACCTTTTGGCATTCCTTATAATAGACCTCACAAATTTTGGGATGTTTTGCTTCATTTCTGAATACATCATCAGATGGGCATTCCTGCTTAATTTTTAATCTGGCTGATTAAGGACTGTTATGTCACTTGTGTCTCAATTTTGTGCCTGTGTAAAAGCAAGCAATATGTTTTAGGGTTAGGGTACACGTCATTGTATCAATCGTAGTGCTTCCCCCCTTATTTTTTGCGTGCACTTCTCTGCTTGCATGTGTTTGCAGCACAATAGAGCACTTGGGCTTGCTGTCTCATAACGGCAAAAGCTACTTAGTCATGTGTCATTTCCCTTTTTGTTTTTTGCTGCTATTCATTATTGTTAATTGTCTCGGGCTTTGACTGAGCCCATGTAGTGGTGCCCTGAGGTGCTATGGTCTCTACTAGTGTTGCAAACAAGTGTATGTTTTTCACTATCATGATGATTTCCATTTCATGCATCACATTGTATGATAAAGAGTGGTACTGGATGCGTTTAAGTGTGTGCAATTGCTATTCATATCTCTAGTTCTCCCTAGTGTAATTTTGTAGTTCATAAGTTTTATTTCGACACCTGAAGAGTGCTGATGAGCCTGTGTGTAAAACTGGTGCCAACAGGAGGTCAGTGTGAGCCATTGAAAATCCTTGTCCAGGTGTTTACGCACCGAGTGGTTTTACAAAGCTGTTGTAACGTTCTCATTTAAGACTAATGTAAGATTATAATTTAAAATTAATGTAACATTCTAATAAGTCAAATACTAACATTTATTTACTTTTCATTTAAGGCTGATGTAAAATTCCCATAGAGTTCTCGTTTAACATTGATGTAAAAGTCTCATTTAACACTGATGTAAAATTCTTATTTAAGGGTGATGTACAGCCTAGGGCCTTGATGTGTTTATGGAATTTGGATTGGGTCTTGCTTGTGACTTTGTCCTTGAACCCTATGAAATCTTCTGCAACATTACGTTTGTAAACTTTGTAAAGCAAGCTAATATGCACTCCCAGTTAAGATGACATAAAGCACCCATAGTCTAAGAGCTTTAGTCTTTTGCTTTGTAGATTTTTTTGCAACACAACAGTGTTCTGTTATATATGTGAAGTGCAAATTCTAAAACCAGTTTGAAGTGATGTGGAGTGCCCTTAGGCAATGAGCCTTTCTCCTTGCAGTATATTGTTGGGCACATCTTAAGAATTTGTTTTTTCTGTAAAACGTACTCCGTATTTAATGTTTTTTAAGTGCCTTTAATCAATGAACTTTTCTCTTTGTATTGTATGGGCGCTTGCTTTCAGATACTATACAACCATTTGTATGTACGTTAAATAACTTTGTACACCATTTGCCTTCAATTATATTATTATTTTATTTTTATTTAACTAGACTTGTTTCTTTTGTATGTATTTGGGTACTTTGACCATTCATAACAGGGAGGGTACAATGTGGTTTGCGTGTAAGTAGGACTTAGGTCCACTGTAACTTGTGTTCATAACTAATCTGTATGGGGTTGCAGCTGGTAAGTCCGTTAGCTAACTGCTGGCACTACAATAACACGTGTTTGTGTATTGGCATGAGCAGTCTAGGTGGTGCAATCTCATTACACAACCATCCAGAATTTGTAGTTGTAGTGGTTTACACGCCTAGAGACATAAAGTGACGTCTGTGCATTAACTTCACTTCACTTGCACCAATTGACAATTTTAAAGCTGAGCGCACACACAATTTGTAATACTAGAGGGTAAAAAATGGTTAATAACACAATTTTAAAAAAGTTTTAAATTTTTACAAAAATAATGTACTTTTCTTACATCATAACTGGAAACTAGACAAACACCTAAATAACGAAAAATATGCCTTAACCAGTTAGCTTTTTAAGCAAAATTTTTGTTCGTTACTACACAAACAATATAAGTTAAGGTTGCTGCCTAACAAGCTTGCAGCCAGATTTAAAATGAGTGATAAATGTCAAATAAATTCCTCCTCACTGCATTATTTTAAAAGGTAACTGTTTCAAACAAAACACTGCCATTTTAAGAAAATAAAATAAAAAAATATAAACAGGCCTAATAACAATGCTTTCATCATTTTTTGTAAAATATACATTTTAATGTTAAATTTTTGATTTAAAAAAAAATTCAAAATTGGCAAGATTTCTTAATGTGCCGGTATTCCTTAAGAAATTACATACAGAATACTTTTTGTTTTAAACAGTTACCTTTGAAATTGATGCACTGAGAAGGAATTCAACATTGATTCCCAAGTTAAAATCTACGGCTGCTGGTTTTGATAGGCAGCACCTTAAATTCTTCATGCTGATTTAATAAAATGACAAAAGGCCAAATAATTCAATCCCTTACCACACATAAATTTGGTCCAGATCAACACTCAGCTATAACGCCCTTGTGACTGGGAACTACGACAACACTCTTTACGACAAGCATGCTCATAATGAGTACAATTCTACCCGGCAAATAAATTTATTAGACAGGTATTATGTAAATTCACAATTGAACTATGTTCTGGACCACTATGAAGATCAGGAAATTGTGGGGTAAAACATGCGTAAAACATGTACGTTATCATTATATTTTCGTATGGAAATACGTTAAATGCAAAGAGACCTAACCTAACATCATGATGTGTAAATACAGGGGACTGGTTATCATCAGATAATACAGTTGACGCACGGCGTGTACATGGGATAGGCATTGAACAGTTTTCACACCCTGCTATAGTTATCCAGGGCTGGCAGCTAGCCAACCAGGGCAGGCAGCTGACAACGAAATTTCCGGGGAAACACCCTCGGGACAGTCCCGACGTGTACGGACACGCGGGGAAGAACCGAAGCCGAACGAAAGAGGGTAAGTCCCGAGAAATAGCTGATAGATAAACCCTCGACGAGGGCCACCGTGTGTGCCCCCAGCGAGAATTAGTGCAGACCCAGCTTCGTAGGAATTCCCGCTACAGTAACCGCACCCTCCCTCCACCCTCGTAGGGGCGCACAAGCTGCTGACGAGACACGAAATCATGCACAAAAACCTGCGAGGTACACAGGGGATTTCCCGATTTCTCTCTCTAGAAACTGCAGACAGCTAACTTGAATATAGCAGGACAGGAGTTAAATTCACGAGACAGCCAAGGTGGACGGCAGTTGTTCAGAGGAGTTGTTGAGAGTCAGTTGAGCCCGCGCCGTCGAGAGGCGCTGGACCTAGATCCCGGCTGAGTCAATTGTCGCCAGCCGAGGCGGGAGTTGTTCGGCGGCACAGCCGCGAGACGAGTTAGGTGTTCAGCCAAGACGGGAGGCGAAGGAGACATGGGAGTAGGCAGTCATGTAACGGGAACAGTGCCGAGAACTTATGAGTAAATTCCCGGAAACGAGTGGCAGCTCCATTCCCGAGAAGACATAGTCGTGCGCCGGATGGCGACGAGGCAAGCAGTCAGTCAGTCAGTAAGTCAATTGTGACGTCACCGGGGAGAGAACCCAGGAACAGTTGAAACTTCATGTGTAAATTTCAGAGACAAACCAAGTAGAAGTGCCGCGAACTTATGAGTTCATTTCCGAAAACGTAGTGGCAGTTTCCGAAGCGGAGAAGTCGGGAGCGCGAGACGAGTCGTGGCAGACGAAAGCCGCAGTCACAGATAAGTAGAACGTCTCCATCCAAGAAACCTTCCCCGACGCATAGCATTCCACCCACCAGTCCTTCAGGCCTACGACTTGTAGGGGGGCTCAGTCTCGCCCGTGTGTGTAAATACCGATGTTACCTTCAGACAAATAAAATACTGGTGTGTTAACTAACGGAGAATATGAGTATTTGTTTACCCCTAACGCAACAACCACCGGTGTCCTTAGTCTGCACCAAAGTAAGTTAACTAAGTACCCTAATAGCCATCACACAGTATACCTCAGGTGGCCTAGTAGCGACACAGTATTTCATCATAATGCACTATTAGCAAAACCTGTATATTACATATTGTGAAGTTAGATTAAATTCAGTTAGGTTTGCTATATTTAATATAAATATGATAGTGGGCAGGGCAATAAAGATCAAGGAAATTGTGGGGTATAAAACGTATAAAATATGTACGTTATTGTTATATTTTCATATATAACTACATTAAATGCAAAAAGACTCTACCTTACATTACCTAGCATCACGATGTGTAAATATAGGGGACTGGTTATCATCAGATAATATAGTATTTCGTCCTATTGCACTACTAACAAAACCTGTATATTACATATTGTGAAGTTAGATTAAATTTAGTTAGGTTTGCTATATTTGATATAAATATGGTAGTGGGCAGGGCAATGAATATCAAGGAAATTGTTGGGTAAAATACGTATAAAATATGTACGTTATCGTTATCTTTTCATATATAAATACATTAAATGCAAAAAGACCCTACCTAACATCACGATGTGTGAATAAAGGGTACTGGTTACAATCACATAATACCGTATGTCGTTGTGCCGCAGTGCAAACAAAACCCGTGTGTTACATATTGTGAAGTTAGGTTGAATTCGGTTAGGTTTGGTAAATTTCAAATGGCTGCATACACAGAAATATACAAACCGTTGACAACATACCACAAAATGCTAAATCCTGCCATATACCACATACAGTAAAACATACCAGAAGTATGTGAATTTACTCACCTAGATAGGCCACAACAACATTAATTCAACAAACTGGCAAACGTCCAGGTCACACCTGCCACATAGACGACTGTCACGCACAGAAGCACTCGTACTTGCACCCTCCATTCTAAAATCACAAGCCTTCGCACGGTCAGATAGGACCTCACAACTCGTGCACGCAGCTACACTCCACTCACCATGAATTTGCACCTTATTGCATCTAAACTGCAGCTAACCTACGGTAACATCTACATATCCACAGCAAACAGGTGACTCCCGATTTTCATTTGTTTACGTTACTACAGCATTACAGGACTATACAATATGGCATCCGAGGTAAACAAAGCGGCCAAACTCTTTGTACATTATCTATTTTATTTTTGACGTTCTGCTTATTTTATCGTTACGCCCTCCTAAATATGAAACAGGTAAGTTGTGCACAAGCCATTTATATAATTTTTGTGGGTCTATGTCTACTTACTTTTTGCCTCAAAATTTCTCCACACCTTCAAAACCATCCCCGTATTATATTTTTGGATATAGGCTGGACCAAGGAGCATAAAAGGATAAGAGTTTGCAGCTTAATGGTATAACCAGAGCAACTTATCTTATTCACTTGTTAGTAGTCAGCCAAAGTAGGTTTATTTATTCATATATATTTATTTAAAACTTCCTGTGTACATCCATTCCATTGGATAGGAGTTGCCAAGCGTACATTTCTAGATAATATATTCAGTTATGTACTCGTAAGATGAAATACAACAAAACGACGATGAAAACATAAAAGGCCAGGTTTATAAACTATGCAAGAAATGCAAACAATTGAACGTACATATTTCCAAGCTACAGTATATAAACTATGCAGGATGCAAGAACGCAATGCAAGAGTTGATCAACTTTCAACTTCTAGCGTTTTTGTTTGCATTTTGCGCCTTCTAAATTAGCCGTGATAGATTGCAAAATTGTTTTACACTCATACAGAAGGCTGTGATTTTCAATTATTATTATTATATTTGCTTGTACAATGAATTTATGTCTACGGTTTTGTGTTGAATCATAAATAAATAGTATAATTACATATTAAAAGATTTTAGTATCGTCATCTTGCTGATAAAATTTAACAGTGTTCTTATAAATTCATTATAGGCTTTTAAAAACTATATACCAGTTACTTCACAAAGCTCAAAATTAAAAAAATTTTAATTTTACAATGGTGGTAACGTCTTGCGCCTTGCAATGTTTATAAACTATTGTAATTTTCTTGTGTTGCATCGTTGTGTTCTTACGTTTGTTGCGTAGTTTAAAAACCCGGCCTAAAACAGTGAAAGATAATTACATTATTGCACTCACAATTGATTGTGTTCATAAGAGACATACTATATAAGAATTAAAATTAGATTTTTTACATTAATTATGTATTATTAAAGAATACAACAGAATAGAATACACCAATACGAAAATAAATTTTAAGTTGAGATTTGATAATACTTGGAATTTTATTTATTTATTTCAAACCAGAATAGTAAAGATTTAAAGTATATATTTTTTTGTTCTGTGTGAAAACACTTGTATTGGTCTACTTTTCTGGTTACATATTCGGAAGTGTCACTATTTTGCACTCTCTAAAGAGGAATTTGCAGTAACTTCTACACTCCTTTACACTAATTATTCATACTATTTTCTTTTGTAAAAAACATTCTTTTGGTAATTATTAAGTTTAGGGGCTTTTCTGTAAAAAAAAAACTCCCAAAAAAGTAGTATATTTCCACTCTACTAATCACGTAGAACACGAATATACTAGGGACTTAGCTTAAGTACAGCATATTTTAAAAAATTGAACAAAATTGCGAAATGACTGTTCCAGACAATTTGTTTACGTTTGTGAACGAAACGTCCTAAACCAACAAAAGTTGCATTAACGGGTTCTGCACAGCTTACCTTGTTCATATTCAAGATAGCATAATGTTAAAATAAGTAGAACATATTTAAAGAAATAGCAAAATTTGATGTTTACATCTATAACGTCTACCACCATTAATAATGGCTGCGCATTGCATATTTCACGCGATCTAGCAGACGCATATGTCATCACGGGTCATACGTTAGTATGCCAGTGTGTGGCTACAGGTGTGGGTCGTGGTGAGTTAGGTGTTGCTCCGTTCGTGACTTAAAACGAAGAAAGCAAGCAAGACTACGTTTGTGCGTTATATTAGTCTATTAACGAGTGCTTCTGTGTATATATTTGGCTGTAAACGAGTGTTTCAGTGCGTTATATGCGCGTATGTGACGCTTTGTGGAAGATTGTCATTTCATAGAGTGAGCTGAGGTTGAATAGGCCATTGACAGAGGTATGTACCACCCGCCTACATTGGTGACGAAATTGATATTATTTTGGTGTGTTTTATGGCTCCTTTAAATCCCTAAAATCCTAAATTTGTAGTTTAATGTAAAACCCAAAAATCCTAACAGGTAGCTTAACGTGCAAATGTAGTTATATTATGTAATTCAAACAAGGTTTTTCCAGACGTTTTTATCCCACAATTTCACATTCTTTCTCAACTAACCTAGGATTATTGGTCGGTAACGCAGAACATGTACCCACCTAACCTAACAGAACCTAACCCCACGATGGGTGAATCACTATTTTACATTTTTAAACTAAGCTAGGATTGTAGCGATTTTAACTAACCTACGATTTCAGTTATTTAAACTAACGTAGGATTATAGGGTTCCCATCTAGTCTGTGATTGTAGGGTGTTGATCGGAGATTTGATTAATATTGTATAATCTTATATTACTTTACAACCTTACAATCCTAGGTTAGTTTACAACACTACAATCCTAGGTTAGTTAAAAAATGTAAAATAGTGATTCATCCATTGAGGGGTTAGGTTCTGTTAGGTTAGGTAGGCACACATTAAGAAATAAGTCGTATGTTAATACCCCTAGTATATTCGTGTTCTGCATCATTAGTAGAGTGGAAATATACCATTTTCTGTGAATTTTTATGTTTTTTACTGAAAATCCCCTAAACTTAATAATTACCAAAATTTGTTTAAAATACCAGTAATCCGCTGCTTTGTTTACTACGGGCGCCATGATTTGTGGTGACGTCATGATTCCTGTCGTCACCGTATTGGCTTTTGGATAATTTAAGTCACCATAATACATTGTTAACGGAAAATTTTGAAATACTTCAGTAGCCATAGCGCCCTTGCCGGCATTAGTTGTGTCGTCCTAATCCGGCGGATTTAAATTGGAGAAAGCAAGATAGAGTGCTTCTGTGCATTATATTAGCCTATTAACGAGTGCTTCAGTGTGTAATATGTGGCTATGAACTAGTGCTTCAGGTGCTATATTCGCGTATGTGGCATATTAGTGGAACATGATGTTTCGTCGAGTGAGGTAACGTTGAATTGGCCGTTGACAGAGGAATTCTACCAGTCCCCTACCTAGGTGAGTTAATTGATATTCTTTTGGTGTGTTTTACGGTTCCTTTAAATCCCTAGAATCCTAAATGCGTAGTAAGTGTAAAACCCCAAAATCCTACGTTTGTTTAAAACCCTACAATCCTTGGTTAGTTTAAAAGCCTCAAAGCCTAGGTTAGTTTAAAACCCTCAACTCCTAGGTTAGTTTAAAACCCTACAATCCTAGGTTAGTGTAAAACCCTAAAAGCCTAGGTCAGTTTAATAATGCCCTACAATCCTAGGTTAGTTTAAAAATGTAAAATAGTTATTCACTCATCGTGGGGTTAGGTTCTTTTAGGTTAGGTGGACACATATTATGAAATTAGTCTGGCGTTAATGCCTCCAGTATATTTGTGTTCTGCGTAAAAAGTAGATTGTAAATATACCACTTTTCTGGGTTTTTTTTTAACAGAAAAGCCCCTAAACTGGATAATTACTAAAGGAACCATAACACACCAAAATAATATCAATGAACTCACCTAGGTAGGCAGCTAGTACAATTCCTCTGTCAATGGCCAATTCAACCTTACCTCACTCGACAAAACACCATGTACCACGAAAACGCCACATACGTGAATATAACACCTTAAGCACTCGTTCATAGCCAAATATTACGCACTGAAGCACTTGTTAATAGGCGAATATAACGCACAGAAGCACTCGTCCTTGCTTTTTCCGTTTTAAATCCGCCGGATTGGTACATCACGACCGATGCCGGTAAAATCACAATGGCTACTAAGCTGTTTGAAAAGTTGTGCTTTAAATCACATGTGACGTGTCGCCGTGACATAACAATATCTTCAAGCAGATAAGGTGATGGCAGGAATCATGATGTAACCAAACATAATAATGACTGAGTTAAACAAAGTGCTGAACAACTGGTACTTTTAACTATTTTATTTAATATGTTCTACTTATTTTAACATGACCCCCTTCTGAATATGAACTAGGTATGCTGTGCAGAATCCATTAATGCTACTTTTGTTGGTCTAGGACATTTCGTTCAGGAAATCCGCTAAACTGGATAATTACCGAAAAGCCCAGTAAACACTTCCATTTGACATATGTCATAAAAATAACTGTAAAGATGACAGAAAAATCAAGAGAAATTGCAGGCGAAAAATAAATGAGTGGAGAGGTTCGGGTGTCTCTTAACATTGGGGTCTTGAGAGCCAATGAGAGTGAAGCGAAGTGGGTAAATAGTAGCATTTCACCAGAATGCAGGGGCAGGGGAAATGGGAGATCCTTGGGTAAACCCGCTGACCAGCGTCATCGTCCAGCACAATTCTCATGTGCGAAATTCTGTGTGTGACGCCGCTGGGAATTGAGCCTGATTCGCCTTGTTGGGAAGCAAGTGTCCTACCCACTGCGCCACTGGAATAAATGAGATGAACATGCTAGCCAAGAGAAGGGCAAGTAACCATTGTAGTGGTGTTGAGGAACATGTAGTAAGACAGCTAGTTCCTGTTCAGTGACCTTGGCAGCAAATAGATAGTATTTTGGTAGTGTTTAATTTGGTGGTTTGTTATAGGAAAATATCTTCAATTTGTTTTTTGTTTTGTGTACAAAAGGGGTTTAATTATTCGCCAAAGGCATGAATTTATGTTGGTACTAGGATACTTTCCAATACCGTAGGTGTTGTTTTCATAATAAATTACTATCTATTTTGCCATAAAAACGGAGGCCAATATTAAAATAAAAAAGTACAGATGGGCGATGCCATACAATGCCTGCCATCTTAAAGTGGACAATTGTTTTCCCTGACACTCATCCTTTTCAAAAATTTCAGGAAAGCCGATTGCTAATCAGTTAAATATTTACAAAACTTTAACTTACGAAGGACGGATGGATGAGCCACCGCCTTATAAGACATTCCTTAGGCATGAATACGCACTCTGAAATAAAATGCAAGGCAATTGATTTGTGTTTATTTATTTTTGTTAGTAAATTCAGAAATTTAAAATGTAAAAAAAAAAATTTACTATAAATTTTTATCACTTAAAAAAATTATTTCCCCAAAAGGGTTTTTTTTTTAAATATGTATTTCAAATTAAAATATATCTCCAACTAAAGAAAGATTATGATGTTAAATTGTCACGCTGAAATTTTGCATTACATAAGTATTGACGGACAATGGGTTGTTGTGAATCACTTTCAACTGACAGCCGAAAGGGATGGACGATTGGCGGATGCAAAAGACTATTGTGAGTGCAGCCTAATGGAGCATCAAACTACAGTCGGTTCACGACTGGAAGAAACTTTTGAAAATCAACCTACGAAAAAACACCCTAGCCGTTAGCGACATGCATATAATATTACAAACAGCGGCGAGCGCAGATACAGTTATGCCGTTAGGTTGCCAGCACAAAGAGAGGAAATAGTTCCAAAGTTTTAACGTAATTTTTAATTTATCGCTTACAAATGGGTGTAGAAAAGACTTGTATCTTGTTATGACAAAAATTAATGACGTGATGCTAACATATTTAGATTTCAACGTTTCTTGCATAGTCACATGATCACGCTCAAGGTGAAAGTAATGCGGCCATTTGTTTACTAACCTTCGTTCCTTGTGTTGTTAACACACGTGCCAGATAATTTGTGCGATTATCTCGTTTAACCTATAATAATTTATTTATTTGTCTTGTTTTACTAATATCCGCTCTTTATTATTTGGTTTTTAATAGCATATAATTTTAATTTGTGCTCACTTTCTCGTTGTACTGATGTGTTTCGTGCACATGTCCTTCCTTTGCCACTCTATTCTAACGTTGCAGTATTTGCACATAAGAATTGTTTTCACATTGTCGAAGACGTAAAATCCTTCACTCGCAAACTCTGCCGCCCTGTCAAAAATCGTCACAACCATTTTTAAACAACATTTTACAATTGCGCAAAACATCCGACTCAGTCTACCACCAAGCCATTTTAACGTCTGTAGCAATTTCAATCAATACTGACGATCTTGCCTTCGATGTACGGGAATTTATCGAAAGTCACAAATACTCACATTTTGGGTTTATGGAATGTAATGTTTTTCGCTGGCATCGCATATTCTTTTGTGTGAAATTCTCAAGATAAAAAACTTTACGCTTGTGGAATATCCATTAATAATATATATATGACTTTTATTATGGGTACGTGCATGTACGAACACATGTACACAAACACAATGGAATGTAAACATTGCATGTAAACATTGCCATGTGACTGCCACATGGCAATGTTTGATTACCTTTGGCGGAAGGATACGAAATAGGCTTGAAAGTTGATCTTTAGCAGGGCTTCAAGAAAGTCTCTTCCAGTCGTGAACCGAGTATAGGCAAACTCTTATTGATATGTCCAACTGGTTCTTGCAAATAAACTTTTGCAATGCTGATAAATCATTTCTAGTAAAATTTTCATCAAAAGTTAATATTACGTTGGCTATTCTGAGTGCACTGCAGACGCACATTAGACCAGCCGAAAATACGCACAATAAGAAAGAGTTCCTATGTTAATTAATACATTTTATTTTACGTGGTCATAAAACAGCAGTTTTTAGTGGTAGAAACTAAACTTTGTGCTAAAGTAGAAATGTATAGATGTTCAAAATTAAAGGCACATTAAAACTATCCGTATCCAAATAAAACACAATTTCCAAAAACTTTTTTTCATGTCTTAATCGCCCCTCTCCAACCCCGCTTTCATTACGTGCTTGATATTAATTCCAAAAGCATACAGAAATATTGCATAGTATTGTTGAATTATTTTTTCTAATAATTTGACAAAATATATTTCAAATTTGTGTCGTTCCAAGCCAGTAATAGAAGAACAGTCAACTTTAAAAAGATGCTATCTATTGAGCAAAATAAGAGGCTCAGGCTTCTCTCCGGACAGGATGTGAGCGCTACCTATTTTTTCTGAAGCATTACCAGCCACAAAAAAAAAAAATGTTCCACGTGAGACATATATAAATTTACAAACAGATACCAATAGTTTTATTTTTCACGAGCTCTGCATAATTTTTAAAGTAACTTATTTTTTGTATACAGTGATTTTGAGTACTAGTAATTTATATTCGGCAGGTAATTGTTTGTCTACGTAAATTATACGCCATATTGTTCTCCGAAAATCCATTTCCTTGTTTCCGAAGAATGTTGGACACGCGTGAATAGTTGTTAAGCAATTCTAACGTTATTCCAGGTCACATATTAGCTATAATGTCCAACGTCTGATAATTGCTACAACTACAGTTTCGCAAATGTTATCCCAAATTCAGTGTCTTGGACAAATAAAAGAGTTAGCAAATATTAAATTTTTTACAAGGTTTTATATTTTTACTTTTATAACCTACTAATTTTTTTAGACAGATGTCAGTCTAAAATTTCTTAAAATTTGTTTAGCATTACATTTTTTGGTAGTTACTAAATTTTAAATAAATTATTTATATATTTACCCTCCAACATAATTTACTGATTAATGATTTATGTACACATTACTATTACTACAATCGCAGCTATGTATTTCTGTGTAGCAAGTTTGCCTAAAACGTCCCACGAACAGTATATTGACAAGGTGATCGGCTGATAATGACAGCATGAAAATAAACATCATTATTGCCATGTGGCCGATCAGCTGATGGCGGAATGATACATAGCCAGATGTAAACAGTGGCACTACTTTTGCAGAGCTGTCAGAATCTGGCCAACTTACATAGTACAGAGTATACAAAAGGGCAAAGTAGCTCTGGAAACATTTAACATAAAAGTAGGAAATGACACCTATCCATATGTAAATAACACTACATTTCTCTGTCATACTGTTGATAGCAATATCTATTTTAAAATAAACATGTTAATACATTTCCTGTTTTATTATTGTTCACTGCGGCCCTTCCTGGTTGTACGGGTATTATTTTACATCCTAATAGTTTGTCCGATTAAACTATACATATTTCGGATCACTGCTCATATAAACATCGTTCTTTATATTTTGAATGCCGCTACAAAAACCCATTCTCCAGCAAACTGGGACATTCATAATTTTGGTTACCGTAATGAACTACCTAACAAATTTATCAATAAGTCATTAACTTACCATTCGTTAAGCATATCCCAACTGTCAATATCCATAGTAAACAATTCTTCTATTCCTCATCAGATAAAATGTTAATAATCTCAGGCAGTTCTACATAACGTGGACATTTGTGCACTTAAAACCTGATATGCGAAAAGTTTAAAAAAAAGTACACTCCAAATATAAATAAAGGACAATTTATATTTAGCGTCAATAACGCAACGGTCTATTGTCACTTCGTTTATTTAATCGACAGACTTCTCAAACGATACACAAACCCCGATAATTCACACAATAACAAACAACATAACGTTATAATCACCACTACCTTGATGAGTATCGTGGCCTTGCCAAACACGTACAGCCAACTACAATCTTATTTGAAAATACAATAAATATAAAACCAACAATCGTAAGACCACTAATCACACCAAAACGTCAAACGGCGCACAAAGTGACCTCGCAACACCAACATTCAAAAATCCGCCCATCACCGCGGGTACTACAGAAGAACTTTTCTGAGCAAACTCCTACCATTATGAAATACTATATTTTCAGTAGCTACCGCAAATTAATTAATTGGATTATATGTAGTATACAAAGTAAATTTTCGATATGAAAAAAAAGGATTTTAAAGATTTATCAATTTTGAGGTGATACTACAGACCATGAATGAACATCATATATAATCATATTTGTTTTTTTAACACTGAGCCAACTCCCGGGGCTTTATAAATATTTTATTTCAATTTAATCAGTTAAGTTATACCTAAAATTTTCCATAGACCTTATTTTGAGTTTGTTTGTTTATTTGTTTTATTGCGTCCGTAAGATATTATTTTTCAAATACGTGTTGGTTATAACCCCGTGATTGATCTAGTGATAATTATGTTTGTGACTGTGGCATCACAGGAAATGTCACAGCACTAGAAACATACAATAAAAACAATGAGTTCCTGATAGACAGAGTGGTAGTGAAAAGAGAACACATTTGCCCTTTTAAGCAATGAACATAATTACAATTAGTGAAATAACTGGAATAACGGTAAACTGGGAATGTGTATCAGTGTCCGATATATTTATTGAGTGAAATTCAGTATCCTGTTTTTTTCGCCGATAGGTCAATCAGAGTGTTCCAGCTTGGGTGGGCTGGAAGAGTAAATCCCTGAAAGAGGTGTGGGTAGCCTCGCTCGTTTGAGATTTTAATAAAAGACTTACTCTAATTAATTTGGCTATGGCATTTTGAACACTGTGTAATTCTTCAGGATTTTATTCACCACTATTTAGCTGCACTTAAAGTAATGTAGCAATATTATTCAACCCCAGCAGGACTGTCGATGTCACGCAGGTTGGAATAATGCTGGTCGTCGTAGTGCGAGCTGCGCCGATGTTCCCACCAATTGCTGGGGCGCCCGACGGGTATGGCATTCGGGGGACACCGTGTTGGACTATTTGTTATTTCCCCCCGTCCACAATAGTTACCTCTTAAGGTAAATAAAGCCAGACAGTGACCTGAGTCATGTAGAATGTGATGACGAACCAGGTGTGTTCCGTTCTCGCTGACCCATACTGACGTACTCTCGGCTGAGTGTTCACTTCGACCCGGTGTCGAGTAGGTTGTGCGGCGGTACAAGTGGTTACGAGGGCACACGTGGACGCATGGGTCATGTAAATATCTAACACTTACATTTTACACTAATAATAACGATCACCTGGCTGTTGATGGTCTTGTCAAAGAATGGCAATTAAATATTTGAAACAGCCTGAAACCAAGTTCATAGGTTAAGATAGGCATGGGATTTAGTACAATGTCCTTTAATATCAGTATAAATATTACTACTGTAAATATTCCAATTATTGACATCTTTTTCATGAAAATTCACTTGAAAATCAATATGATATATATTGAAATTTTATTAGCAATTTATTATGTTTTGTATTTTATTTTCTTCCATTGGACTTTGGCGTCATGTATGTTTACTCGTGAGTGAGAATAATCGTAAACAAATGTGAAAAAGTTAAAAGATTAATTTTACAAGAGAAACAAAAAATTACATTTAGACTGTATACAAACTGACAGTTGCAATATCAACATACAACAGTTCGATAATAGTTTGTTTATATATTAATAAATCAAAATACATTAATATAATTATTTTAAAAAATTATAAATTGGGAGGTTTACTTATGTCCCATGGAAACACTTGCCTGCATCAATGTCAATGCAAATGCTTTTTCAGTCAAAGAGGTATGTTGAAACCTCATTGCTTTATTTGGCATCATACCTCCAATAACAGCAAAGCTGCCTTTTGTTTGGGCACTTTCGTCCCATAAATGAAGAACACGATAAGAGCAACCCCAAATGAATGTGAGAAGTTTCTGGCACAAAATCCCGAAACCAGACACATGCAAAGTGCCGACCTGTGGTCAATGTGATCCAAGTAACCACGCAAGATTTTGCAAATTAAACTAGTGGATTGTTTAACACTTATTAACCGAACAATCCAGCTGCGAGTGATATCATTAATAAGTGCTTGAATAATTAATTAAAATAAAATGTTTTGACTCCCCCTGTGGGACAATCAAACACAAACAGAGCCACAATAAAATTATATGTGAAATTTAATTAAATTTACATTTTACAAAAATGATTTTTTTAGGTTAAATTGTTCAGGTATTTTCTTTTCACGTGACATATAGACTTTCTTTGAACAAATTGAATTTCTTACTCAAATTATTGAACCGTAGTTGACACAGTCAAAAATGTAATGTATGCATCTGTGTTATATGTTGCATATCATTAATTTTATTTATTTAGAGGGCATTTGCCTCGCCAACCCCTTTTCAGTCACACAAGAGTGGGCATAAGGGTAGGTCATGTCACACAGCTGGGGGGTAAAGCAACTACTGCATGCAAATTCACTTCACGTCCATACCATATAATTTACTGGAACCTTTTCCTTATACTTCATGCATCCCCGAGTAAACCTTTCATTCAGACCAGATTCACGCCTCTCTCGCATAATTTCTACTTTAATTTGTTCAGCATCTGTGCGACACCTTTATGCAGGACAGCTTGGGCCAGTGCAAGACCTCGTGCCACACCCCCTCTCAACTTTGTGTGCAGTACCTCCTTTGTATTTCTTTAATACAACTCGTAATTTGAAACCAATGTATATATTTACTTCATTCCTGCTTCACAGGGAGCTTAAGGGCGATGAGCAATTATAACCACAATCTACCTGCCATGTTACCTATGAAATGTTGTCATCGTACCTCCTCTTTCATCTGTTAGCTCGAACCTGACATGTTAGTGCGCGTAGCGGTACAACGTGAACAGCGAATCGGTGCGTCGAACGCCGGCCGCTCACCACGGACATATCCAACGAAGGCCACTTTTATCACCCAGCGGCAGGACCCCCTATGTCCACTAAGTATCCCTCCAACCACATAGTGACGCCAACACCAGGAGCGACACCGAACCGACGCCATTGTTGTGATGTGAGAGTGTGGGCACGACAGAAGAGGTCACACAGACCTCGAAGCATTAGGGTTTTTCTGGGGGAGTGCAGATGGAAGTGGTGGTGCAACAATGAATATGTCAGTGCTTAAACATGTTAGAAAGGACTGCCATGTGCAGGAACGACATATTTAATTGAAACAAGAATTATGAATACATAAGGAGAGGGTTGGCTTTGAATACTTTGGTAACCAGTTTTTCCTACTTGGCCGGACACTGAAATTTTAGCACGGCGGTGCTGGCGGTTCAATCTTACAAGTGGCTGTTCCTCCCCAGCAACATGCCACCACACTATGTGGGCTTTGCCAATAACTTGAATCATAATAAAGCTCTTTCCGAAGTGCGTGTTTTGTTTTCCTGGTGTTATTTGACAAGGGCCAGCTACAAGTAGGAGGTTTTAGTGTCTGAGTGTTATGTACATTTTATTATGGCTGCTGTGATTATTTTGCCACCCTGTCTTGTTTCTCATCATACATAAATGTTAGAATGATCACAGAATTTTGGGATCTAAATAAGTATTTAAATTCTTAAATTTTTAGTAAGCAGGTTTTGTTTAGTTAATGGTGACGTGACCAAGATTGGCTATGGCGATAAAGCCAACTTGATCTGCAGTGTTCTCAGAGTTGTGAAGTAATATGTGTGTGCCCGGCGCCACAGCTCTGCGGTGAGCTGATGAGATGTAGGGTCGTTCGGTCGACAGCCTAGGGACTCTGGTAAACACTCCGTCATACACATGTTGCCGAGAGTGTTGGCCACCTCGCATGCCGTACTTAATTATCAATAAAAAAAGTGGTGCTGGTTGTTAAGGTATTTATTACCCCGTTATGTACACTCAACTATACAGAAGACACGTGGCCTGAATGGCCCGGAACTACAAGCGACCACGTGGTCTTATCATGTGAAGCTCGAAATGCACTTTTGATTCCCGATAAATAATAACGTCGCTCTCCCNTAATGTGAAGCTCGAAATACACTTTACGATCCCCGATAAATAATAACGTCGCTCTCCCCTCGGCGCTATGCAAGTTAAATAATGAAAGAGATGATGATAATGATTTACAATGTTATGGATGCGACTGGATACTATTCGACAGATGATGTCCTTGCTAGGGCTTCTGCGGAGTGGGGAGAGCTTAACGTCTGAGCTCGTCCAAGTGCTGGCGAATACTGGGCGGAAATGTGCGCCGGCTTCTGCTACCTAGGCGCAGCTGACGCCATGCGGTGAAACGATGAAACACAATATACACTGAAAGATGATTATGGGATGAAAAATGATATTAACTAAATTAACACATTTGTATTATGTATTTGTGTAATTACCATTACACAAATACATAATAAAAATGATAATACTTATTCTAAATGTTTTCATTGCACCAGCCACAGCATTGCCAAATGTAGAATGTCACATGTCTCTGGCTGTGGCTGGGCAGATTGTCTCCGATGACAAAACAAATTATTAATTAACTATACACTGATGCTATTAACAAATACACTGACGAAATAAATTGAATAAATAATAAACAATAATGCACTCGTGCCCACAAGCCTGTCTGTGTGGTGCGTCTGGTGTGGACATAATGTGGCAGTCAGTGGGCAAAAGGACTCGTGAATGTGCGGTTCACGTCAATGATTTGAAATATGTTTGGCATTACATAGCCGACGTGACAGTTAGCTGCCACCAGCTAATGTTCACATCCGCCACTTTGTTTGTCAACTGATTTCGTAATTCTGCTTCATATTAACTCACCGGGACTATCTTGCTTTACTCTCCCACGCCAGCCGTGACACACAGCATTATTTGGCGCCAGGTTGCAACTTAAAATTTCTGTGTAACAGAGATGAAAGAAGTCACTACTGGTATGTGTATGTGTTTGTGTATTCAGAGACAGTGAGTAAAAGGTATCTGTCCATGTACATATTTTCATAAATAAATAAACCTAGCAGTAACTGTGCGTTGTGTACAGTAATTGAAATCTCTAGGCAGGGGTCGCTCTTCGAGAGCTCTAGGGACAGAAACGTCGTCCGTGGCCTACAGGGGACATGTAGCAGATAGGCACTCGGCACTATGCACCCTATTACGTACACCATATCCACCTGCTGCCAAGGGGGAATAAATCGTCACATGGCTGGACTGACAAAGCCTTAAATAAGAGTCTCGATCCTCTCTGGGGGGGTTAAATACTGAGGGGCTCCCTTTATTTATTCTGAGCAGCAGGAAACTAACCCGAACCCCCTTTTCCATGCTGTAATACAAGTTCACGCATGTCGCATGGCACATACACATTTAATATGTCGCTATTGATGTTGATTTTTGTTTATATGTGGCCATCAATTACATTCCAGCACTCGAACACATTGTTGGCACATTGCTTAGTCCGCTTGCATAATATGGGTTAAGTTTCCCTTGCATTTATCACCCACATTACAGTTCCGGTAATGTGAGCACTGTCGGAGGTACTGTGTTAGTGGCATAGGTGAGGGAGGGGTACAGGTGGTGAACGGAGGGAAATGTCTTCCCACCTCATCGTTACAAATGACTCGCCTGTTTACATTAAGAGGGTGTCAGTTAACTTATTCTCCTGGCATGTGTTGAACTTGAAAATCATACAACTATAAAAACAATGTCCAGCACGTGAGCTTGCTTCGTACTTCCTTGGTGTTATGTAGCGAAACTAAATCCCTATTATCAATTAGTAATGTGAACCGCTGATATTCTACAAACAGTCGGTAGCATTTCACTGCCCATACAACAGCTAAACATTCGCGTTCCTTAAAGTCGTAGTGGCATTCTACGGGGCTGAATTTAGTGTTGCTGAAATCTATTATTTGCTTAATACCACTGTCACTGAGTTGAAAAAGCACCGGACCTTGTCCCTTTTTGCTCGCATCAGTCTGGAGATAAAGGTGACGGCTCAGGTCATGATGTGCAAGTGAAGGGTATTTGAGGAACCATAATTTAATTTCGTTGAAAGTGTTTACATGTCCATTGGTCCAGCAAAGTTTATGAGCATGTTTGTTAGAGTGACAGTAATTGTTGCAAAGTAGAGTATGTATTCTGTTAACCCATTAATAAATTCCTGCAATTTACACAGAATTGTTTAGGAGTGCAAGAGTCTGGACAACTGTCAATTATATCTAAATGATCTGGAGTTGGGCGGCTACCATTTTCATCAAACAGATAACCCAAAACTGTATAATGGATTAACCCGGGTGGCACTTCCTGTTGATAAGATGGTTGATAGCGAGTCGTTCAAGCACAAAGGACAGGTGGCTCACATGATCCTCCCACGACCCCGACCATATGACCACATCGTCAAGATATGCCAGAGTGAACTCCCCCCCACATATCCACCCAGGACCTGCACCATCATTGACTTGAACATGGCTGGAGAAAATGTAAGGCCAAATGGCATGACCCTGAACTGAAAATGTCAGCAGTCTGGTGCAATGAAAGTTGTTTTCTAAACGATCTTCAGTTTTCACTAGCATTTGCTAGTAACCTCTATGGAGATCAAGTGAAGTCATAACCTTGGTAAAGCCGAGGCTATGCAGTGGGTCCTTGTCATTGATGAACAGAGGTGGTGAATTTTTAGTGATTAGGTTAATGGGCCTAAAGACCACGCAAAATCTCCGGGAACCATATTTCTTTGGAGCGAAGGTTATGGCAGAACTACAACCATGGGCTTGTAGTATGCTCAATTATGCCTTCATGAAACATTTTCTGTATCAGTTCTTTAATAATACAGCACTGGTGAGGTTGGTAAGGGCAGGGTGGTGTGTACACTGGTTTCTCGTTTATTAACAAAGGATGCCGTGTTCTGCCACGATGGTATGGCATAATGGCACAGCGGCAGCAAACATCGCGATGTTCGTTGAGCAGGCGCTGGATTGTGTCGTGGTATTCAGGCAGCACAGCATGGTAAAGTTTGTCCAGCTGTGCCTCCGGTGCGCAGCCAGGGGGCTGCAAGTCTTGGTTGGAGACAGTAAGGTGCTCTTTCTGACGATAGTGGTTACGCCATGCAGTTTGTTCCACCACAGCATTTTGCTCCGTTAACCACAGTATTTCTGGGGTGGCACCTTCCCTTAAGTCGTTGAAACAAAAGTCTTTGTCCGAATTACGATTGTGTTGTGATTTAGAGTCTGAATGATCGTTTATATCACACTCTTTATATCGGTGCTGATGCGCGAAGAAACGAACATGAGTAGACTGTTCTGATGAGGGGGATCTTTGTTCTATAATAACAAGTGAATGCATAAAGTAATCTACAGGATAGTGGATGAGCGGAGTTATCGCACCATGGAACTCAGGTTGTACCATCCATGCCTCAACTTCACGTGCTTCTTTGGTTTACATGTGAGAGTGGTAGGTCTGTACTAGATTAATTTTCTGTACAGCAGCCATAGCTAAATATTAATAGTATTTTTGCTGTTCCAGAATTACGCAGCTGCGGGCTTATAAGAATGAAAAGGTACCAGTAAAACTACACTCAAATTACAGACGAAATTCATCCTATGTAATGCCGTAAGGGGAAATGCCATGCCACCACTGTCTGGTATCGCCATTAAGCCGATCACCAATACAGTAAGGCCAATCATCCTCTTTGACACAGTACCATTGCAGACGGCTTGTACAGTCATGGAGAAAGGCTGCAGGATCTTCTGATGGCAAGCCTGGAAAAGTCGGAAGCGACTGGGAACAAGCTGGAGTAGTTGCATACATGGCAGTGGAAGTGGCATGTGGCTGTGTTGTTCTTACAGCGGTGGGCAAGGCGCCTTGCTGTCTAGTCGCCATGCGGAGAAGGGAAGTGGAATGAGTGGGGAAAGGAGCAGTTGGTAAGGCTTGGCTGCATGCAAATGCTGGTGCTCTGGGTAGCTGTGGCAGCTGAGTTACGGTGTGCATTTCCAGCACAAAAATCGCGCGCTCTCGCTCTTTCTCTCTCTCTCTCTCTCTCTCTCTCTCTCTCTGGATCACACCACCCGTTATAAGTGATACAATGATGGTGAGCTCGCATTTCGCAGCTGTCACAAAAAATCAGTTCAGAGTTTTCTTCTCGGCAGATGTTCTGTTGGCATGGTTCTGGTCGGTTTAAGTTGGTAGCATTGTTAAAAGGAGTGCTGGTGTTTATATTTGCAAATGGTACTTTACTGTGAACTTAAAACAAACTTGAATTTGAATTAACTGAGTCCCAGCCTCAGGAAAGAGTGTTTGATGTTGCCACCATTGGCAACACTGCATCAAGTTGCAACACCCAGTTGTTTCTAAGATGGTGGTCAGGAAGCATCGTGGCATTTCTTCGGGAGAAAGATCACTCGCCTTCTTGGGTAATCCGGAACTCTCGTTTTCGTTGTGGTGAAAAAAAAATGGTCAATGCCTGGCAGGATTACACAAAGTTGATATAGCATCGGTTACCAGGGATGTTTTTTGGTGATATAATTTTGCCCGGCGCAATAACTCAGTGGTGAGATAATGAAGTGAGGGTCGTACAGTCGACGGCCCAGGGACCCTGGTAAACATGCCATCAGTTAGTGCATGATTGCCGCGTACTTACAGTTGCACACTTTACATAGGATGGCGAGAATGTCGGCCGTCTCGTACGCCTGAATTATGTTACTAAACACTGATGATGCTTACAAGGTTGCCACATAATAATATGACGTACGCTCGGTATGTCCCTTGTCGAAGGGAGACGGTTGGGCGCGCGATGTCCCTCGAGCTGTGAAAGTGCCGGGCGCCAGCTCAGTGCGATGCGATGTAACATAAAATACAAGTTATTTCGTGGATGATGTGATGATACGATTACTGAGTGAGGTTGCAGCCTCAGGGGCTGGCACAGAGATTCTTGTGAAGCGAGAGACTTACCACGTCCGCCCGCGTTGAAGTGATGAAGCGTACTAGGCTGAGAACTGCGGCCGACGCCAAGCGGTGGGAAGGTGAAACATAAATGCGACTTAAAAATGCTAATGAGATGTAAGAAAATGATATACCTTAGATTAACATAATCAAACACAATTACCCTATACAACTTACATAATAAAACACAATTACCCTTGCACAAATACACAATAAATCAGGGTTATATTAATATTAAATATTTGCATCGCAGCAGCCACTGTATTGCCAACTTAGTAATGTCACATGTCCCTGGCTGGCTGGGTATGTGATGACTGTCTTTAAACACGATAAATATGATATAAATAAATACTGAATAGATACACTGAACCAATAAATAATAATGATTAAATTATTAAGCTCTGAATAATTAATGACACTGGTGCAATTTACACACATGGAACAAATACACTTGATAATTATGACACTGAATAAATACATATAACCCTGAATAAACTATACTGATGCACTCCGATCAATTATGTCGCACTGATGTAATTATATTGGTGAACTCTGATTAATTACATAGCACTGAATAAACGATATTGACGAACGCTGATTGATTACATAACACTGAATACACTATCACTCTTGCCCACATGCCTGCTGGTGTGGTGCATCTGGAGTGGAGGACACTACTGTGGCAGTCACAGTGGGCACAAAGGTACCAGTGAACGCCTGGTTCACGTCAAATAATACACTATTTTACTGTTTGAGTTGTTTATTCATCGTCCGTTCTAAGGTGAATAAATGTATGAAGGATATGAAAAATTGCCTCGCCCTTTGCGCAGCGAAAAACACGTGGCTTTAAGTTGATAAACGCGTTTGCACCCAAGTAAAAGAAAAATTTTAGTGTTAAATATGATTTATTCATTACTGCTTATGAAACTTATGAACATAAATGTATTTGATGCCTTTATTTTGAAAGGTACTGGGATATTAATCTTGTAGGCATAATCTAGTGAGTTTTATATCGTTTCACATTGCATTTATCTGTTTTCATAAGTTTTGTAGTTTAAATCAGAATTAGATAGAATGACAGAGCGCATTTCGGTGAACCGTTTGGAACTTATTTATACACATTCTGAACAATTATAAGTAAGTTGCATTACGATGTTACAAAGATTAAAATTATAAATGCTCTAATAGGTTCTAAAAATACATCGATAAAAAGGTGTGTTTAACTATTACCTGTGTTTGAATTTAAGTGTAAATAATTACAGTGACTGTGTTATTAAAAATCCTTTATACCAGACACGTACATCAAACTCAGAAATCCTAGGTCCAATATTAAGCCTGTTATAAGCCAAAATTTTATTTAGAAATCATGCGTGCTTGTTTAGTTGATAGAATTACACTGAAGAGCCAAAAAAAACTGGTATAGGCGCGTGTATGCAAATAAAAGAGGTATGGAACCAATCAGAGTAACGCGATGAGGTCGGCAACTAGATCTGTTACTGTTGCTATAATGGCAGGTTATCAAGATTTAAGTGAGTTTGAACGTGGTGTTATAGTCGGCGCACGAGAGATGGGACATATCATCTCCGAGGTAGCGATAACATTTGGATGTTCGCGTACGACCATTTCACGAGTGCACTGTGAATATCGGGAATCACATCGCTGCGGACGGGACAAACGACGACTGACAAGAATCACTAAACGTGACAGACATGCAACCCTTCCTCAAATTGGCGCAGATTGGATTTGTGGACTGCCCTGCAGGATTCATGGTGTGAATTGTCTCCTGCATACCTTCAGACATTAGTTGAGTCCATGTCACGTCGTCTTGCGGCACTTCT
>NQII01001383.1:182943-199112 GCA_002778355.1 Clitarchus hookeri | reverse complement strand
TCAGTCCGGCCGAGCTCCCTGACACGCCCGCACGTGAACGCGCCGCTCACGCCCTCGCGACGTCGCATCGTCGTCGCCCCTACCATGGTGGTCGCACTCGCGTGCACGTGGTCCCTGCACGAACCCGCTTCAACAGAAACTCTTGTCGCGGTTTAACGTCCTGCCTGACTCTTTGTGTTATCCCCCGAACTGTTGTTCTGGCATTTGTGGTAAGTTAATTCATAACAGTGGAAAGATGGTGGTATTATAACTTCTTATAACTTACTGTTGAGCAGTGTAGTGCGGTGAACTGTTGCTAGGTAATCTGGTGCTTGCTCACTACTGTACATTCTCGGTGCACGCAGCAGGAGCCAGTAACCACCGTGCAGCCTAGGCGAAACTGAATGCATTCCGACCACTCACAAGCGAGCAGCAAGGGACCTATTACACGCGCCCTGTGGGGTCAGCTGCAGGACTACACATTAGTGATGGAAGTGTAAACTAACAAGCAACAGGGTACAGCACAGAGCTAACGCCAGCTTACCTTGCAACAGCTCACCACATGCCATTGCTCTTGAGATGTAATATTAAAATTGAAACATTATTAAAGTTCCGAGTATTTCTCAAATTCTTCCGGTGGTAAGATAGACTTCAAGCACTCATTTTTAAAATGTAATATTACGATCGGACCGCAATTCTTTATAAACGGCCTGTTTGACTGCGAGCTAGTAATGAAAAGGAATCAGTGGTGGTACGGAGTTATAGACTGTTCATGATTACTTTGAAATCAACCTTTGAAAAATGTCACTTCCCTTACCTGCACATATTTCAACGGTCACACTCACTGGCATGCGCCCAATAAAGTTGGTAATGACAGAGATAAATTACGTATGGTGGAATAATACACAATATGCATACAAGTATATCTTAAGCAGGGCTTCTAAAAAGGCACATTTTACAGCGAACACACATTAAGACCGTAGTAGATAAGACTTCTTAATGGCGTAGCACCCAACAAACAGGCAATATCCAATGAGTGTATACAGGACTTTGAAGGACCGCCTGCTGCGAAATGAATCCGCGAAATACTCGGGGCTGTACAATTATTATTACTTACAGAACTTTGCAGAATTCCTGAAACCAGACTGGACTGATTTAAGTCTGTATTTTCTCATGTGAGACTGAAAAATAATAATTAATAAGTTTATATTTATTATGGTTCAAAATGCATCGAAAACAAAACGGGCAAATAATATGCATAAAAAAATATTTGTTAAGATATGCCCTATGGACTGGCAGTTATAGTTTTCAAATAGAGAATAAAAAAAGGCTCGCCGTCAGCCCAACTCAATTAATATGTAGTGAAATGTAATAAATGTAATATGTTCGATTTCAGAAGGATTTCTATGACCAAGATAAATTAGTTAAAATATTAGCCATTCGGAATGAGCAAACAGGCGTTGGCTATGCAAATACATTACAAATGGGTCTCACCACGGCTTATGTTACTGCTGTGTCGTTTTAAAAGTGAAATGCTGTTTGCATACGGAATTACTGACGTGCAACTCTTTGTAAGTGCAACCAATTTTTATGGTTTTTAACTCTTTGCGCAAAGCAAATGGCAGTATTAAACAACCTGAAAATAAATGGGTGTGAAAATATTTATTAGCCCATACAAAAAATTATAACTTGGATTCCAACAGTCAAATAAGTAGGAAACTTGATATACTCAAAATCATTTCTTGTTCTAGATGTACAACTTTCAGTAAATTAAACTCACCTTTCTACTTTCCAAATATTTCTCTTGCTAACGTTGTAATTCAACTGAAAAACTGCTGAGACGTTTCAATAACAGAGGCAAACATGCGTGACGGAAAGGGATTTAAAATCACGATAAAGAAAATAGTTTGTGTTTTAAACGGGGATCTTATTGATGAGGCTGGCATGACAATTTTTGTGCCCAAGAAAAATTTAGGATACGTGTGTAATTTTAACGTTTAGTCGCCATTTTTAAAAATGCTTATAGATAATTTACATATCTCAGATATATTTTAATAAATGTGATGAGAAGAGTTTGCGTTATATGGCACGGTGCAGGGAAACAGGAAAGTTTAGAACTTGAGTTGGCTATCCTGGGGCTTACGCATATGAGACCGATGCAGCCGCATTCGGAAACCTTTGTAATTAATTAATATGGAGCGGTAGAGCGGTGCCCAACGAGCGGTCGCTGTCTGTTTGTTCGTGCACTGAACACAAATTGAAACTTTCCAGTTTTCCTGCACCAGTCTGTATTTCATGAGCAAAGTAGACTGAAATAACTATTATTTACTTCAATTTGTATCAAATGCGGACCATCGTTAATTTGAAACACTCCTCACAAATCAGAACAAATCAAGAACCTCTGGTAGTCGAGTGACAGTAATGCGTACGCCATCTCAAGAAAGGAAATTCTTCTAGCAGAAGAGGTAGCCAAATGATAAATAATCGTATCACGTCTAATACCGGACTGTCAAGTCTAGGCTGTTTGTTGGTAAAATATAATTTTTTAACGGTGGGGTCTGTATTTATGACTTCCGAAACAACAATTATTTCTTCTTGCGGACATAAATGTATAAGCTAGCCAGCGTCTAAACCTGTAGGGGAAGAAATATAAATTGTAAATGCCAAGGAACAGTAACAACACTCGTTTGGCATATAAATAAAAAAATAATTTAAAAAAAATTGAAACAGAGAGGTATCGAAGTCATGACCTCAGTAGGGTGAAATGGGCGGTTCTGGAACAAGAGGTTGGATTTTGGGAAGTCATCCGCCACCTTGGATAACATCACCACTGCCACATTGGATGTCCTTGACATTTCGTAGCCATATTATTTTCGGTCTTCATCTTGTTTCTAGCTGCCACCTTGTTTCTAGAATTTTCCACTTCATGCTCTATCATTCCACCTTGCTACTTAAGGTTCTGTCATTCCATCTCCTTACTTCACACTCTGTCATTCAATCTCATTTCTTCACTCTCTTGTAATTCCACCTTCTCTCACTGTAATTCCAACTTATTACTTCACGCTATCATTCCATCTTGTTTCTTCATACTCTGTTACTCCACCTTGTCTTTCTGTCATTCCATCTTGCTGATTCATGATCTGTAATTCCTTCTTACCTATATCCCACTTCTATCTCTCCTTCCTCTTTTCTCTCTTACCTCTCTCTGTGGCCTTATTCGTCTACCATCTTGGATGTTCAAAGTTCCCTCGTATAAGTCGATGAACGACACATCAGAAGCACTGGTGTTGGTTATGTTATTTGTGACTACCACAGTGTGCCAACCAATTACTCATTCTGTTGCCAGCGCATTTCTCGCCTTCATTCGACCTCGCCATCTTGGATTCCGAAGAAGCCAACTTTTCTGTCTGCTGTAGGTGGCCATCTTGTTTCGTCTGCTAGTTCTCTCGTCGACAGCTAGAGTGAGCCAGTAGCTTCCTCCATCTTGGATGTCGCCTGCTAGAGTGCGCATCTGTCGTCCGCCACCTTGGTTGTCTAAGTAGATGAACGACACACCAGAGGCACGTTCATGCGATTAATCGAATGCCATATTGGTTCTGATATATAATTCGTCGAGTGACACCCAGGAGCGCTGTGATAGCCCAAAACATTATCTGGAGGAGTGCGGCATCGAACAGTCGAACGTTGGGTATAACTTCGTCTCGGCTATCGGAGAAGTCTGGAGAGTAAGGTTTTAAATAAGCTGTACACATTACAACACCAGCAATGCCTCTTCCATTATCATTAGGAAAATATGTTATTTATATTGAAATTTTACTACAAGTATTTATATTGACCACCAACTTGGCTCGATGAACAATATGCTAGGTGGATTGATTATGATTTATATAATATTCACTATATTCAAAAAATATATTTTAAAGGAATGTATGAGGAGGAAATGTGCTTAAGTCCGTATAAGATTATTAGCATAAAATAACTT
The DNA here is from genome assembly GCA_002778355.1 of Clitarchus hookeri. Lineage (NCBI taxonomy): Eukaryota > Metazoa > Arthropoda > Insecta > Phasmatodea > Phasmatidae > Clitarchus > Clitarchus hookeri. The sequence continues at coordinate 195,151 of NQII01001383.1, read as the reverse complement.
GCAATTCAATCATATTCTGCATGTAAATAAATATTTTGCATGTACATACCACCACATAGAACATCAAAGGTATAAAGTGCAAAATGAAAATCACGAAGCATATAATGAGTATTTACGAATATAAACCAGGCAACTTGAATAATTATTTCCATTATATTTGTAATATTTTCATTTGTAATATTTTCATTTGTAATGTAGACGATTTTTTACGTGTAAGGCCTGTATAGGTTTTCAGCATCAAAAAATTTCTATAACCAAATCAAGTGAAAGTAAAAATAATTATGAGGTAATACATTTAGTAGCCTGCACTCCACTTTATGTTGCACATTTAAACTATAAAATAAATTTTGCATGTGCATACCGCCACATAGACCATCAAAGGTACACAAATGCAAAGTTAAAACACGAGCATGGAACATTATTTATGCACATTAACCAAGAAATACAGAAACACAATATGAAGGTTGAAATTTCTACTTTCTGCTAAACGAAGCAATGAAGATGGTGATGAAATGTAGTCTTACAAACAAAGACGATAATAAAATTTAAATAAAATAAATATATTTATATTATTTACATTAATGAAAAAACACAAAATATCACTGTGCAGATGGGTTAATGACATCGCACAGACACTGCACACTTCCAAGCAGGCTTCGCAACTACTCCAGAGGGAGAGCATATTTATAATTGCACAGCTGGCGACTTGCATGTATTGCTGCTGCCTCCTCCAGGAAGAAGGTCCTGCAGAGTTACTTCCTCTTCCTCTTCGTCCACCTCGCCCAGATCGTCGAGATATCTTGCCGATGCCAATGTCGAGCCCAATGTGTAAATGCTCCAGGGTACCAGAGTGAGTACATGTTCATAAGTTGGCAGGAACACCTCTGTCAGCGATGGTGTGGGAGAGGAATCGGCGATATATGCTGGAGGTGGCGACGTCAATGAGATGTCATCCCTTGGAGACTATCGAGGGTGAGGTGTAGGCATCCGTCGTCGCCTATCAGGCGACCAGTTGCGATGACACTGCCTGTCTGCTGGAACGAGTAGTGGAGTAGGAGGTACATGCAACTGTGGTCTTGTGTTGTACACCCTGCTGGAGAATGGTAACTGTCCAGGGTATTCCTCGAAGGCCTGGTTGTACACCTCCAGCATGGTGTGCTCCTGCAACATTTCGAGCAAGAATGATAGTTCGTCCCCTGTGAAAGGGGAATAAATGGGTGTAAAAATATTTATTAGCTCATACAAAAAATTATAACTTGGATTTCAACAGTCAAATAAGTAAGAAACTTGATATACTCCACATCATTTCTTTTTCTAGATGTGCAACTTTCAGTAAATTAAACTCACTATCTACTTTCCAAATATTTCTCTTTGCTAACGCTGTAATTCGACTGAAAAACTGCTGAGACGTTTCAATAACAGAAGCAAACATGCGTGACGGAAAGGGTTTTAAAATCACTATAAAGAAAATAGATTGTGTTTTCAACGAGGATCTTATTGATGAGGCTGGCAAGACAATTTTCGTGTCCAAGAAAAGTTTTGGATACGTGTGTAATTTTAACGTTTAGCCGCCATTTTGAAAAATGCTTATAGATAATTTACATATTTCAGATATATTTTAATAAATATGATGATAAGAGTTTGCGTTATATGGCACGGTGCAGGGAAACAGGAAAGTTAAAAAAAAAAAAAATCATATTTATTTAGTACTTTACACAGTCATGCGAAATATATATACTCAGAGATATATGATCGTCAAACACAGAAACAAAAATGTGCATTATTATTTATCGGAAATGGATAATTTTGGAATTGATCTGTCATGACTATAATCGAAATCAAGCCACTGTACCAAGAAGTGGTTTCCTTTGCACCTCAACACTTTCTCAACCAAACATGTGTGTGGATACTTGGTAACTTGAATTTATTCGCCATAGAAACCTCCTCTGATAATAGGTATTCCTTCCATGTTATCGAGATAGTAGGTTTTTGGTTCGTAATGGCGAATCTTGACAACCTTATATATTTCCTTGCTCCGGTTTGAAGTGTATAATTTTGCAAATGTTCCCTTCACTCGTGATATACTGATGTAGTCTCCAAATTTCGCCTTATGCTTGTGAGTGTCCAATTTCTTCTCATTCTTGAATATGGCCATGGAGTTGTTCTTGATGTCCACAGGTCTCATTGATATAGTTAGATGTACTCTGTGGTTGTAATTCGATACCAAGTGAGGTAACATGCCCAGCCACTTGTAACTTCATAGCAATGAAAATTTCTTCCACATTCCATTCATCAAAGTAAGATTAAAGCACTCCACCATGTTCGCTTTCTTGCCACTATGTGTGTGGAGTAGTTGTTTATATATTATGTTTTAACATCAAGGCACAAAATGTAGGATTGTTAAATCATTTTCCGAGGTCTGTATGTTAATTCTCAGGAGGTCATTTGTCTTGCAAAAACAGAGTTAATTGCATTTAACTAATCTCTCTAATTTTTATTCTTTACAGGCACTGCCCAAGCATACTTGCTGTAACAGTCAATGGCAGTCAACAGATATTTGAATCCTTTATTCGCACATGCATAAGGTATTATTTCAACGAGATCTGCTTAATAAAAGTGTCTTAAACCAAACACTAGCACTTTGCGACGAGGATAAAATCGTCTTGCAGGCTTGTGTAATTCACAGGCAATAACTGCACATCGCATTCTATGCATCTGTCTTCATGCAGTTCTTCGATAATACTGGTTATTTAATTAGCATGAAAATTATTTCCAGCTCTCTGAGAAGCAATTAGCAGATGCAGTCTGTCATAATTCCAATAAACATATTTTGAACATCGACCATCTTCTATTGTATTACTGAGATTGATACCTTAACAGACTGTATCTCCAACATCGGGAAACAACTGAGAATCAATGCAAAATTTCGGGTGTGTTTCACCCTTATATTCATTGCTGGTAGGGTCGTTATCCTTCAAGTGTGCGCTCGTAAGTTTCAGCAGTCGTTTATACGGTTGCAGTGAATTGCGAGGATATCCAGTAGGGTTTGGTTTAAACAGTAGTTCATAAGTCCCGTAGCTGGGTGGATCACGGCATTACCAACTTATACATCGTCATTGGCCAGGAAAAATATTTGTTTATTCCCCAAGAACCACTTTTTTTTAAAGTGGTTTGGATACACCATATGTCTTGTGATTAAATGCAGATGTGTGAGATCTCAAATTACATTTAATGCAGTGATGGAGTTTGACCACTCATCTGTTCTTTTCTTTATTCTCATACAGACAGCAGCACGCATTCTTTATCTACGGCAGCAAGTTTAAGTTCCTTCCGAGACTTTGGTTCGATGTCTGGTTCGGTCTTCTTTGCTATAATCGATGAAGGTGGTGGTGCAGGTTTAAAATTGCCGAGATGCTCGGTAATAGGTTTAAAGGCTTCTTCATTAGCAATGTCATGCTCCATTCTGACATGATCGGCCAGTAAGTAATTTGAACAAATATTCGTAATCACTTTGTTTAGATCACTGATGACATCAGACATCCTACTGAATACAAAATGGTTTTGTTCCAGATTTATATAATCATCTTGTGAGGTAGCGAGTTCGAAACAGTTGTCAGCAGGTTTTCGATATTTTCAATGGTGTTTTCTAGTGTTATAAGACGATGTATTATCTCGTCCAATACATCGCCACTGCTACTTTTCAACAGATCTTGTATGCTTCTGAATTTCCTTTCGATCAAAGTTACCACATCCATAGGGATATCCATGAGTTTATTAACCATTTCATTTATGCTACCTTTAACATCATTACTTGTTCTTTGCAGCACACTTTGTATTAAAGTAATCAAGTCGGCATTCAGGGCCTCGACATGAGCCATGTGGCATCTTTGTCTTCCTTTGCATTCCGACATTTTTAATTCGCTTCCCTTCGTTGCTGCGGTTACCATCATCGGTGGGCGAGAAACAGCATCCCATCTTTCGTTTCAGACCATTATGGCCAAATTTTGAAATTATGTAGTTCGTCTCTCATTGATGTATGATTATGAACTAATCAAATTCTCGCCTGTGCCTCCCTTTAAGTAGGGGAGAATCCTTGACTATAACAAGGAAACCATGCAGATCACTCCAACAACATGCACACATCTCCTTAATTTTTTCAAATGCTATGTCTGTATTAGCATGATCTGAATAAACATAGTATATGTTTAAATCATCCATGCGAAACAAAACCAGCATATTTGCATTGCCACATAGTAATTGCTTTGGTATGCATGAGTAAGTTTGACAACGGTAAAACGAATCCACTTGTACATGTCTGCCCATGCAGAAATATTCTTGAATGCACGACTGTTTCTCACACGCCACATCATCGAAAATAAATTCAGAGTTTGTTAAATCTTCACTCGGAGGCACAACAGCTTCATTGTCACTGCATATGAAATAACCTAGTCCATCTACAGTCCGAATAATTTGGGCGAGGCACTGATACTTTGGCTGTTGTGGTGATTTCGAGTATAAGTACACATTCTCGATTCGAAGACCAATGATTTCCTTCAGCGAACTTAGCATCGCGCATGTTTTTCCACAGTTTGAAGGTTCAGTTCTGATGCAGCTCACATTATCCGGAAATAAGCTTCCATATCTTGATTCGTGGGAGATGGCTTCATCCCCTGCAGGAATATGCATGGGAAGAGTAACATCTTGCTTGACAATATGTAACATGTGTGTTACCACTACTATGTTGCGGTGCACGAGGGGTAAATTGTGGTGCATGAGAAGTCAATTGTGGTGAATGCAGTGCTATTTGTGGTGAATGCAGTGATAATTGTGGTGTGTGCAGTGCTAATTGTGGTGTGTGCAGTGCTAATTGTGGTGAATGCAGTTCTAATTGTGGTGTGTGAAGTGCTGCTTGTGTTATGTGCATTGCTAATTGTGGTGCGTGCAGTGCTAATTGTGGTGCATGCAGTTATAATTGCGTTGCATGCAGTGCTAAGTGCAGTTCTCATTGCAGTTTGTGTGGTGCCAATTGTGGTGGCAACTACGGAGCGTGCAGTGACAACTGTGGAGCATGAGGATGCGATTGCATTAGCACAGAATCCGTGCTATAAAGTTTTGAATGCCTCTTTAAAATATCACTCCAAGTAAACTGCCTTTGGCAGAGTTTGCACTGAAATGCCATACTTGATGTTTTCATTCTGTACATAATTTCTATGTGTCTGAACTCACTGCAGAGAACTGTAAAATCTTTGCCACAGAAGCGACAGTGATGATGCATTATTAGTACTATGTGTCAGTATTGTTAGATTTTTAGAAAATAACTGACTCAAAAAGTATATAAATGATTGCTTTTATATAAATTGCAATCAGACATGCTGATGCCTCATAGAGATAAGGTCAAGAGCTGTCGTGACTTGGTCAACACACTAATAAGTCACCAATTTTCGTCTTCATTATTTTGGACAAACCCTAGGCAGCTACTCGTTGACCAAACTTTGTTTGAGGAGTTTTAGATATTTTCTTGGCAATGTCTTCAAGAATAACATCGGTTGCGTGCCTGTCTTCCAAAGTGTTACTGGTTACGTATGCGATATCGCGTTCCTTGCAGGCATTATAAAGTTCATTCAAACCAACGTCACCACGTGCCAAACTTTTGCAATCTTGGTTCCCGGTCCGCGGAACTTGTATCGAGGAATATGTGCTTCGCATGGAAGATTATTTAAAAATTTGTTGACCAAACCACTACTGCTCTTGGCCTTAGCTCTACGAGGCATTACAGTGTTCTGATGGCAATTTACAAAAAATTCAGGAAGTTTACACTTTACAGCTCAAAGCTTCACGTTATTTTCTTTGTTAAAATGTTTCAGCCATAGCTCCAGTGGATTAATGATTCATGACTAATGATATGTAATTGTGCAACAGGCAGAGGGCAGCACCTGATGCAGTGGAGGGGTTGGAACGTGTCAGCTTGCAAGATTTTACAGATTAGAGCAGAGGCGACTTTTACATTGGCTATTGCTTTCATCAGAATTCGTTCCCCCGTTCAACTTGGGCATGCGAAATCAGTCCATCCAAGAGCTAAATTATCGCAACTGGCTTAGAATAGTGTAGGACGTGTCATGTAATTATATAACCAATGAAATACGTAGAACTAACGTAGTATAATGTAATGACGTGCATTATGGGTGTCATCTTTGTGATGGGTTGAGAAGGGGTAAAAAAAAAAAAGGGAGCGGGACATTGCTCAACCCAAGTGAATGCCTGAAGGGGTGAGGGAAAGAAAGGAGGGAGGATATTATTCCTTACTAACAGATTGCTCGGAAATTAGTGGCAGTTTTCATACTTACAAAACTACTGAGTTTTGGAATGGAGAAAAAAAATGTAACATATAAAATACATAGTTTTTGTCTATTTCCGTCTATAGATGCACATTTCCGTCAAAGATTCACAAATTATCAATCCTGTCCATGATAAATAGAGGTTTTCGTGATGCAAGGAAGCCCCAAAAGGCGCTTTCTGCACTATCCCTACTTATAAACAACCTGCACTTCAAGAAGTGAATTAGGTATATAATCATTTAGAGCTGTGAATTTACTAGTCAGGAGAATATTAAAGAGTACGGGTTCACTTCATACCTCAAGTCATTCAGCTTCTATTTCGTAATTTTTGCCACGCGGGTTTTGGTGTTCCTCTGCCAACAGGGATGCTTTAAACTGACCAATGATTGCTGTTTTGTACCGCAAGTGCATTTAGTCGATTTCTGCACATTATGAGAGAGTGCATGCAGTACCTAGTTTTCTATTTTTTCTTTTGCTTTCATTGTAAGTTATCTTAAAAATACTTGTAGGCCTATACAATATGTTCCTGAGTTAAAACATTCTTCTGCGAAGATAAAAGAGTTTTACTCCCGCGAAGCCAGGCGCTAAGGCCTCTGGGGAAAGTGATTGCCGTAATATGTATGTATTTGAAGGGGCTTATTAACGTCTCACAGTGTTATGCCTGAAGGCTTATCAGGGGATGGCTCACACACTATGACCTAACTTAGACTAACACCCATACCTTATCTAGGATTTGAATACAAAAATATACAAATATTTCTTACATAGAACAAAGTAATTAAATATTTACTGCTCTACCTGGCAAAGGGTTTTTACACATATTGTTTTTTAAAGCCCTCTAACAATAAATGTACCTAGTTTATTTCTTTTCTACACAAAATAAATCTTTTTTGACAATTTTGGCAGTTTTTTTTAATAAGTTCTACAGTTACTGTAATGATATTTTGTTGGTTGCAGTGATAAAGGAATACGTTCTACTTCAACGTTATAAAGCACTAACATTTAATTTTCCTACCGACTACCAACGCACAGTTAGTTAAACACTTGCTTACAGTGCAAAGGGGTTGAGTGTATGGCATGCGTGTGTGAACCACTTTTGGTGAAATAATTAGAGCTAATAATTTACATCTCAATGCAGGACACTCGGAAGACATCGGACACCACTTTTCATTAGCGATCTATGCAAGGCTTTTTTGAAAATCTGTCTGTTGTGAACATTTAGTTACATTGTAAAATGTAGAGGAAATTAAAAAATTTAATACCAAACAATTAGTAACAGATCAGGAGAATGTGGCATAATAAACCTGCTGGCCAACGAATCATGTAAGGTAGTACTAGTCAAAACTGTTTCTGAGTTTCGCCAAGCATAGTGTGTCCAGTATTAAGATATAAATTATTTGCCTGGAGCTAGTTTATTTCGTAAGCTACCGCCCAATAAGTCTCTAGTCCTGAAAGGTGTGGGGGGGGGGCGGAGGCATTAGAATGGTGTCTTACAAATTCACTGGGGCCACAGTGGTGTAGTGGTTAGACTACTCGCTTACTACCTAGGTGAACAGGATTAGATTCCCTGCGGGGTCGCTCCTTGATTTTCACATGTGGGAGACCTGCCGGACGATGTCACTGGTCGGCGGGTTTTCTCGGGGATCTCCCGTTTCCCCCACCCCATCATTACGGCGCTGCTCCATATTCACCTCGCTTCACCCTCATCGGCTCTCAAGACCTCGATGTTAAGAGCCACCCAAATATCTTCACTCACTCACCAACTCACTGCGCAAAGAGACCTCAGTGCTACAGTGTTTTTCCAACGCTTACAGCATTATCACTCATTCGTGAACTCGGGAAGGAAAAACGTTCAGTTATGAAATTGGAATTGAATCTGGACTTTTGGGAATCTGGACTTTTGGAGTTCAAGCGGTACATATTGAGCAGCAAACTAAATGGCCGATCACCCGGTTGATAATTGGAGCTATTTAAGTTGGCGTTTCCTTCTCCTGACAGCGAGCGAGATGGCCCATTGGTAAGCCGCGAGGACCCGATCCGGCCATCCTGATTTTGGTTTTCCATTGTTTCCCGAAATAGCTCCAGGCGAATGCTGAGATGGTTCCTTACTACATACCATGGTCGATTCCTTCACCGTCCCTGCTTCTCGGAGCATCTAGCCCCGTCTCTCATGAGCTCGCTATCGACGAGACCATAACTACCTACCTATCATTTCATGAACGATGAAACTGGAGCATGGTGTACACAGTACAGTCCATTTACGGTTACTTCCAACTTATCTGAATCCCTGCTAAAGTTCTACTTCCAGGAGATTCCTCCGCCTCATACAAACAATGCTTAACAGAGTATAGAAAATTACACCAAAGGGACAACACACTACATTCATGCGCACTTAGTGTAATGATAATTTGCATAAGAACTATTTATTACTAGGCATTTCCGAGACACCTGTTTCTCACTGGTTTTTATTCATATTAATTATATATTGAATATTATAATTTATAAATAAAATATAAGTAAAAGTTCCGTTTAACAACAAATAAGATTATTTTACGTTAACAGAAGCACGAAACGCTTGTTATACATGGCATATTTAGAAAATAACCAAAGACGTAAAATATGGGGTGATTTTTAAAATGTTAAAAAAAGTGTGAAGAAACCGCGAATAGACTATACACGATGCAGTGACAGAGTGTTGTCTGTGGTGTTCTTACAGACGGTGGAGCTGAGGCGAAGCAGACGGGGTGATGGGCAGTGTCTCCCGCAGGGCTATCGGAGGTAGCATCCACAGGATCAGAGAGTTCGAACTTGAGAAGGTGAGTCGCTCATTGCGTACAGCAGTGCATGACAAGTTTTTGTATTTGCTCCCACGCATCATTAATCACCAAGCACATCGGGTTCGATTTCCGAGTATGGTGTAAGTTATGTTGTTTTTTAATGTAACCTTCCTCCCCCCTCCACGGAGTTTCACCATTTGGTCGATTCCCGGCGGGGTCGCTCCCGAATTTTTGCATGTGCGAATCGTGCCGGACGATGCCGCTGGTCAGCGGGTTTTCTCGAGGATCTCCCGTTTCCCCCGTTCTTTCATTCCGGCGCTGCTCAATACTCACCTCGCTTCACCCTCATCGGCTCTCAAGATGTCGATGTTAAGAGCCGCCCAAATCTCTTCACTCACTCATTCACCGTTTGGCTATCCAGCGTAAAAGCCCCAATGGTGGGCGTGGGGGTGCTTAAAATGAATTGGAAAACTTATGAGAGGGAGGAAGAAATGTTGCACTGGAAACTTGATTGCTTCACAAAAACTCGCATTGCCAAGTTAAATGGGGAAGGAACGCATCTTGATTTCTCATTTTGATTATATCCAGAGCGATAAAAGCAGGAAATAAAAAAATAGGCGAAAAGTAGCGTCACGGAACGGCAAAACGCAAAAAACTTCGAACTTTTTAAAATTACTGTTTAAATATTATTTCCCAGTATTTTTTAATGCACGTGTTTTCCAGCTAACTGGAAATAATATATATAGGGTGATCCTGAACTACATGTACAAACGCTGTGAGGTGATTCCCTGTGCAAAATGAGACAAAACATTATACGACCTATGTCCTACAGAAATTCGTCAAGGAGGTAGGTGCCCTTGAAATTCTACGTTTCAAATGTTTTTCATTAAAAATAATAAAACCTACTCGAGACTAAAAATAATTTCGTGATACTGTTGTTTTGAATTAATATCTGAAATCTGCAAACTGTTGTTGGGTAATATTCCATTCGTTGAGAAAATAGAGGGTGCCATGTTGTTATCCAACAAAGGCATTTGGGTGTTTATCGCTTTAATTAACACCATAATCATGTGTACGTTAATATAGGTCCAAAGCATTGCCTCTCAGGCGAACGGTTGTCGAGGAATGATATAAGTTTGTAAGGGTACCTGGCAGGCAACCAACTGTACCCTTACAAACGGTTTTCTTGATAACCGTTCGCCTGACAGCGTCAAACCAAGGCAACGGTTTTGTACATTAATGAGAGTGAGAGAGTGAAGAAATTTGGATGGCTCTTAACAGCGTTATCTTGAGAGCCGACGTGGATGATTGAGGAGAGCATGGAGCAGCGCCGGAATGAAAGGGCCTGGCAAACGGGAGATCCCCGAGAAAACCCTCTGACCTGGGGCATTGTCTGGCACAATTCCCACATGCGAAAATTCGGGGATTGAACCCAGTTCGCCTTGGTGGGAGGCATGCAGGCTAACCCGTCAGCCTCCGCGGCCCCTTCTACGTTAATGTACACATGAGTGACGCCATTAAAAGCCACAATAAACAAAGGGTTACATACATATGTTGGATCATAACATGCCACCCCTATTTTCTCAATGAATTGGGTTGACATTATTACCCAACATTCGTCCGCAGATTTCAGATCCCGATTCACGACAACAGTATTGGCGGAATTATTCTTTCATCTTTAGTAGATTTTAATATTTTTAGTTAAAAACATTTGAAACATCGATATTCAAGGGCATCTACCTCCTTGACGAATTGGTGTAGGACATAGGCCGTATAATATTTTCTGTCTCATTTTGCACAGGGAATCACCTCATTGCGTTTGTACCTGCAGTTCAAGATTATTCAGTACATATAAAATTCAAAGTATGTGTGTATATACACTGGAGAGCCAAAAAAAACTGGTATAGGCGTGCGTATGCAAATAACAGAGGTATGGAACCAATCAGAGTAACGTGATGCGGTCAGCAGCGCCTATATGAGAAAACAAGCGTCTGGCAAAGTTGCTAGATCGGTTACTGCTTTTACAATGGCAGGTTATCAAGATTTAAGTGAGCTTGAACGTGGTGTTATAGTCGGCACACGAGAGATGGGACTTAGCATCTCCGAGGTAGCGTAAAATTTGGATTTTCGCGTACGACCATTTCACGAGTGTACCGTGAATATCGGGAATCCGGTAAAACATCAAATCTTCGACATCGCTGCTGCCGGAAAAAGATCGTGAACGAACGGGACAAACGACGACTGACGAGAATCATTAAACGTGACAAACGTGCAACCCTTTCTCAAATTGGCGTAGATTTCAATGCTGGAGTATCAACAAGTGCCAGCGTGTGAACTATTCAACGGACCATCATTGATATGGGCTTTCGGAGCCGAAGGCCCGCTCGTGTACCGTGGTTGACTGCACGACACAAATCTTTACGCCTCGCCTGGGACCGCCAACACCGCCATTGGACTGTTGATGACTGGAAACACGTTGCCTGGTCTGAGGAGTCTCGTTTCCTATTTTATCGGGTGGATGGACATGTACGCCATGGATATGGAGACATCCTCATGAATCCATGGACCCTACATGTCAACAGGGGAATGTTCAAGCTGGTGGAGGCTCTGTCATGGTATGAGGCGTGTGCAGTTGGCGTGAAATGGGACCCCTGATACGTCTAGATACGACTCTGACAGGTGATATATACGTAAGCATCCTGTCCGATCACCTGCACTCATTCATGTCCATTGTGCTTTCCAACGGACGTGGACAATTCCAGCAGGACAATGCGACACCCCACACGTCGAGAGTTGCTACCGAGTGACTCCAAGAACACTCTTCTGACTTTAGACACTTTCATTGGCCACCTAAATCACCAGACATGAACATTATTGAACATATCTGGGATGCCTTGCAACGTGCTGTTCAGAAGATATCTCCACCGCCTCGCACTCTTATGGATTTTTGGACTGCCCTGCAGGATTCATGGTGTGAAATGCCTCCTGCATATCTTCAGACATTAGTCGAGTCCATGCCACGTCGTCTTGCGGGCACTTCTGCGTGCTCGCGGGGGCCCTACGTGATATTAGGCACGTGTACCAGTTTTTTTGGCT
>NQII01001383.1:69591-181142 GCA_002778355.1 Clitarchus hookeri | reverse complement strand
TTTTTTTCAATGTCATTTTCTATAGTATTTGAATTACTATGAGATGATTCGTCATTTAGTATGTCTTCATTAACATTGGTGTTATATTTGCCATATACGGGATTACAAACGCCATATTTTCTTGAAAGCGCCATGACTTTATATTAACAGCCCCTGATCCACTTTTTGGTTTAGAAATTTTCTGTCGACGAAGCGCATCTCGGTGATTGTTTCTCAGTTTTTCCCAAGATTTCTTGGCTTCACTTCCTGCAATAAAATTAGTCATCATTAATAATCACGACTATATCAAATATAATACATGTATTTTTGTCTCTTTACAGATTTGTCGCGAGCGGTAACTCGTATCGGAGCATTGCTTATAGTTACAGAATGGGAGAAAGGACTGTCTCAAATATTATAACCAAGGTATCTTCAGCTATTTGGAGGAACATGCAACCTATTCACTTGCCGGAACCTACACTGGATATATGGAAGAAAAATGCCGTCGATTTCCAAAATATATGGCAAATGCCTAATACTGTGGGCGCTATCGATGGAAAACATGTGACAATTAAAAAACCTATAAACAGTGGCTCCTCATTCTTTAATTATAAGCAACATCATTCTATTGTGATGTTGGCGGTAGTAGACGCAAATTATAAATTTGTATTTATTGATGTCGGTTCTAAAGCGTCTAAAGGTCTACCTTATATATTTGACAATTGCATATTAAAGAGAAACATGATAAACAGACAGCTACATCTGCTCGAGCCCAAGGGTCTACCTGGAAGAGAAGACATAGTTGTGCCTTATGTTATTGTTGGTGACGCGGCATTTCCTTTAATGGAAAATCTTATGAGACCTTTCCCTCAGAGACAAGTGATAGACAATTATAGAAACAAAGTTTTTAACTACAGACTCTCAAGAGCAAGGCAAACGGTTGAATGTGCATTCGGCATATTGAGTTCCCGTTTCAGAATATTTTTACGGCCATTTGAAATGAAAGTAGAAACAGTAGACAAAATTGTTATGGCGTGTTGTGTCTTGCATAACTATTTACGCACAAAACGTATAAGTAAAAATATGAATGAGGACCTGGACCTGGAAAATGATAATTTACCAAATTTTCAACAATTACTGCCTTTGCCTCCATTGAGAGGACGCGTTTCGAAAAGAGCATTTGAAATAAGAGACCAATTTACGGATTATTTTAACTCCGTAGAAGGACGAGTGACCTGGCAAAACCACAGCGTGCAACGGGGCGCGTATTGATATCGTTCGGCAATTAATACAACAAATAACAATGGAACTTTTAATCATTTTGTAAAATGCACATATGAGTATATTAAATAAATGTTAGAATTTCATATCTACCTACACAACATTTTCAGTTCATTTATAATATCAGTAAGATTTATACAAATAATACTTACCATTCTTGAGATACAGCGCCTCTGCGATTCGTTTCCAAATAGAATCCTTTAATTTTGTATTCATATAATCTGGGTGTTTTACGTCGTATAAACATTTTTCGCTTCGAACAGCTTCAATGAGTTCCTCCATTTTGCAAACACTCGCGCCACTGCCACTCGAAAACAATGTCTCGGTCACCTAGCCGACACGCGCGTACACGCTCATGTACGTGCCTGCGTCGACACGTGAGAGCAAATGCGGAGTTTGGTACTGCGCCATAGGTTTTAAATACTGCCACTCGCACGCAGCTCGTGACGGCCAATGCGAGTGTGGGCATGTGCGGCGGGCTTAATCGGCCCACTTTGTGTTGGTTTTGGTGTTCACGAGTGATACTTGCTTCAAGGAGTCTATTTTTGCTCTTCCTTGTCCACTGAAGGTGTTTGGCTATTCGAATAGCGCGTTTGACTCGCAAGTGGCGTATTCGATTGCGGCCGCTGCGTTGGGCAGGCCGGGAAGAGTTGGTGGTGGCTTCTTCGCCGACAGCATACAAGTAGAGAGTTGTAACTCAAGATAAGGTTATTTCTACTACACGTTCGGAACCAAAAGTGATTTCTTATGGGAGAGTTTGGCGTAGGGAAAATTTCCGCCGCTAGGTGCACAGTGTTCAAAAGGAAACTTTTAATTAAAATTTTAAACTACGTAAATTATATAAGAGAAAGATTTTACTTAGTTACAAAGTTATTTTATATTTGATTTTTTATTATTGCAATTATCCTGTCTTTTTAACGTATAAAATAGAGACAATTTGACACTTCTCTGACACTAGCGCTTACCTAGTGGCGAAAATTCCCCTTTTCCAAACTTTTGACATTGATCTTCCCAACCTGTAGTACGAGTATAAGTAACCTTACTGAAGGATTTAACGACAGATCATTATCCTATTCATTTGTTTGCCGAAGCAAGTCAAAGTAGGTTCTACGGCGCTGCCAACGTTATAACACAGAGTAAACTACACAATATCACTTTTTATGTTAGTGGCAATGTAGAGACCTCTCCAGCTGTTATTTTTTATATTGTTAATCACCTATTTTTTCTGGGAACTATTATTGATGTCACCCATTTACAGTTATTTCATATCACAAATCCAATTCAAGCGAATATAAACTGTAAACCTTAAAATGAAACACTACACTCTAAACTTGAAGTAGTGAGAATTGAGCAACTTATAATTATTATCTGATAACCAAATAATAAAGTGGTTGAATTTCACTGGTTTATTTGTGATTTCCCACTGAATGTCAAGAATTCCACTGCTATTAATCACTTGTTCACAGTTAATTTACTTGATTCGCCGGTCAGCAGTAGCTGACTTTCAGTGAAGGTTATTTCACTAATTGATATCACTGATTCGGACTTAGAGTGTACTTTAAAACCAGTTTTATGCTTATATTAATGAAAATATGCGTGGCATGAATAAAGCGCTCGAAGAGCGCTTGTACAAAGAAGACTGTGCCACCACCATCAAAATTAAAATGTGCAAATCAAACATGTGTTTATACAATATCTAAAGAGAGAAAATGCACGATTGTTTATTCTATATTTATGTTATGTGAACACATATTATACTTTGTTTAAATATGAAATAATCTTTTTAAATACTGAAATTGTAAGACCGCAGAACCTTGACTTCGGGTATCTTCGGTAAGGATTCGTTTTTCCTATTCGAGTTACGAGTGCTTGCTTCTTCGCCACTCTTGGCCATTTTAGATTAATTTTGCAGCAGTTCTTTGAAATTAGTAGGGCGACCTGTTTTTCGCGAAAAGATTTACGCACAGGCTATAGCCTTCAATATACTACGTACGTGCACACGTGTAGCTTTTCTTTGGTTATCGGTTGCGTGTCTTGGGAAGACGTTTTCTTACCTCAGTGGGCCAATCAAAATTAAGTTACTCCGATACTGAACGTCCTTGACTAAAGGGCTGAAACAAAAGACTTTGTGAAGTGAGTGAAGAGATTTGGGCTGCTCTTAATATCGAGGGCTTGAGAGCCGATGAGGATGAAGCGAGGTGATTACGGAGTAGCACCAGAATGCAAGGGCGGGGGAAACGGGAGATCCCTGAGAAAACACGCCAACCAGCGGCATCGTCCGGCACGATTCCCCCATGCGAAAATCCGGTGTCGACCCCACCGGGAATCTAACCTGGTTCACCTTGGAGGGAGGTGAGCTGTCTAACCACTACACCACCGTTGCCCCGAAACCAAAGACGAGTAACAAGTAAACCCATCCAATCACGAAAGTGAATCTGAACCACTAAGTTCTTAAGAGTGCAGGGGCGAAGCAGCCGCTTATAACTCGAACTCCAGCCGCACACGCCAGCAAAATGACGGCAATGGCAAGCAACACGTTGGAACGCCGGTCGCCGATGAGCGCCGGGTAACCTACTCGCCAAGCCGGCAGGCCAGCCAATAGGGAACCTACCGCAGCATGCAGTAACCAGTCAGACACAAGGCCCGTTCACAGAGCCAGTCAGAGGATGGGTACGCCCACATCAAAGGAACCGTCACGCCATTTCGTCTCTGTGTTGTTGTGTGTCTGAACTAAGGTGTTTTAGAATACAGATCGCCGCGGGATATTTCGCTGGAAACAGGTGTCCCTATACCCTTCCCATTTCCTTATTTCAGGTATAGATCACATTTAGTGAATATGCACAAAGGGAAATAAGAACTATAGGTAAACCAGTTTATTACTAGCAAATGTACTGTACTGTCCATATGACAGATATGTGAAAAATTACATTAAAATTATCAATATTACCGTTATTTTGTTAGCTAAGTTACGAATCAAAATTCAGTCATATTGATATTATTACAATTTATATTTATTTTTGTAGGCCAGTGTACTTTAATTTCAACCTTACGAAAAAATAGTGTGAAGCTAGATACTGGCAAAATTTTTTCCATTTAATTTCCTGAATAACATGTAAAACATTCATTAAAATTCCATTCTAAGTGGAGCCAACTGAATGATTTTAGTAATAAATAACTAATGTCTCCTTTGAATGCTCACACACTATCTCAGAGGTCCTCTGGTTATCACAGCATCTAGTTACTTATTAAATTTACAACATCATTTTATTTAGAAAACATACGACACGCCTTTATTCAGCTCTGAAGTATTCAAGTAAAGTGGCAACGCAGTAAGGAAAGATTCCTAGAAAGCTAATTACGGTATTTACAAGTAATTTGGCACACGTCAGCAAACACCGTAAATAAAATCGCCACCTCGGATCTTTAACCAGTAATAAAAGCCACCGAAATTCTTAATATATTATCTTTCACACAAAAATATAGCGGCAGCAATAAATAATAATTTAGTTAATTTTTTGGGTACGTTTTTGCTATAATCAATCTTACTTTGTTACAATGGTTCGATTTTTGTTGTGCTTAACCGTGATCGAATATTTTTTCTTTATTTTCATCAAAATCAGATATCTGCTTCATCGTCCCCAAGAAGGTCATACAATAAAATTCTTTAATGTTCTTTCAAATGACTGCGGGCACATTTTCGATGACCGCAAAATGAGAACATTTGACTGAAGTTTTGCAAGTCTATTGAATATCGTAATTCTTCTTAGCATTTGGTCGGTGCAAGCTATGTGTTATTGTTATTAGTAGGTCAACATTCGTAGGTGAATATCAAGCAGCTGATTATCAAGCACAGATGTAAAAATCTTGGAAAATATACACCAGAAGCCATGCTCCTGAATATTTCATTTGCAGCTAAGATGATTCAGGTAGTGGTAATCCAGTACAAGGAGTAACGGTTAGTACTCAGCATATCGGTTAAAAACGTTACGCGTGGACTTGAAAAAAATTCGAAAGAAAATTTTATGTTATATAAGGGAGAACGCTGTTCTTGTCACTTTGAGAACTCGAAAGTTTGTTACTTATTCATCTAGTTCACAAAAACGGTAAGAATATGAGAGTAATTAAAAAAGAAATCGGAAGTATTTATCTTTCCAAGAATGTTTACTATCAATTGCATTAGTGTACGATTATATATTAATCAGTGAACGAATTGATACGAAAAAATAAGGCAACCATTTTGAAGGGTTAGTTATGTATATTTAACCATAAATAATATAATTATATAGATAATTATATATGTGGCCTACTATAAGTAAAGAAACAAAATATAGATTATATGATTTAAGTCTTAATTCACTACTATAATAACACTTTTCTAAAATTTTACAATTAAAATTCAATAATTGCTACTTTTTTTCTCCCGAACTTGGCAGAATCGCCATTTTTCGCTCTGTTGGCTTTAAACAATGGCATAGTGAAACGCGTTTATTGAAATATTGCTCCAAGTTGTACCTTGTAAGGATGGGCGTTGTCATTCTCTGTTATAACAGGGAGAACTGGAAGAAACTGGTACTTTTTTTTATTTTCACCGGCATGTGTTATATCTTTGGCACTCGCCCAGCAATAAACAAGTTGAGGCAGGGAGTTTATTTTAACGGAAGTGTGTGTGTGTGTGTGTGTGTGTGTGTGTGCGCGACCTCTATAGGTAAACATAGTTCATGGAGGACCACAGTCACGTAACTAGTTTTTCTTATCTCACAAGACACTCGTGCCCCAGGACTCTGAAATTATACTCTGACAAAACGATTCTTAATTCTTGGGAACGAAGGAACCATACTGCAAATTGTTATGCAGCGTCCGTAAAAAAAAAAAAAAAAAAAAAAANTTTCAAGAGGCGCATACCTATGTGCCACGATGGAAGATTACTTGGAAGATTCTTTGAAATCCTGCTTGGCCGCTTGTATGGATTGTTCTTCGGGAGATTAAGGGAACTCGTGATGTGTATTGTGATAGGCATGAAGATTTGTCTCTGTATTTAGCAGTGCACGTATTTTTTAAAAATAAATTTTAACGAATGATTTTATTTTTACATGCCGTGATTTTCTTCCTAAACAGGGTACGAACCAGTATGAGACTGGGTCGATGTTACGGTCTCGGCTTCATATATTTATTAAGTATTTTTGGTTTTTTCCCCACTGATTCATTGGTTTATTTCCTGATTCTTTTTTTTACTCACTTAGGGTGCAAATATTTAATATGTAAATTTTACTGATTTTTTTAATGCTGAAATTTTTATGTATATAATATTTACAGAGTTTCTTCATAATTTTGTGTAATTTCATTGCGAGCGTGCTCTAGGAGGTCTTTCCCCAACACTTTCTTTGTTTAAGCGTGTGACCTTTATATCGGTATTTTTAATGTTGCTTCATGTGGTTGATGTATACATATTGTCCGCATTCTTTTCTAAATCTGGTCTGCTATGATATTTTAGGCCTCTCACTTTATATTACATCGCATGCATGGTTTTTTTTCACTGCGTCCTTTTTTAGATTACCTTCTTGAGTGAGGAGCTACATTTCACCGGCTTGTATGTAGTGCTACATCGGGGCTGGGTGGATCGGATGATGTACGGACTGTGAAGAGGGCAGCATCGTCTTGACCCAAGATGGAACGTACTTCAGAAAATTGTGTCGTTTCTGCGAGAAGGAATTTTCTGAAGGCAGCAAAGCTCGGCGACATGGGGTCAACTGTATTCAGAATGTGGAGCATGTTACTTTCACACGTGAAAAATACAAATCGCAGTTTGGTTGACGAAGTGGCAACCTGAAAAAGTTATCTCGAAACCTGCACTGGTCGACCTTCACTGCCTGGGATAGTAACTGGTGCTACACACACTGGATAATCTTTGAAGCAGAAATATTCAGCTGTGAATGTCGCGGGAAAGATCGTTGATTCCTTCCACGCGACTACTACAACAAAACTTTCGCAAATGCTAATGAAGCATGGAGGAATGAAAAGAACGCATGTGTAAGGAGTTCCATATGCATGCCATATCAATGTGAGAAGTGCTCTAAAGAGTTTACTCGCGCCGATTGTTTACAAAAGTTATCTGAAACAGTGTGAACGGGGTGCACCATCCTATGATGCAGGCCTAGCAGTTCATCCTTTCCTACTTGTAGTTCACAGCCAAGGCTGGTCCCAATGCAACTTCGACCCACGAATCAGACGCTACACCTAGCAATTCACCCGACCTTATATCGCAACCTAAGAAAGTAAGCAGAATGTAGATGGATTTTTCCTGAAGGAATCGCATTCAGGGGTCTTTTGAAAATGTGTGTAGCTCCAAATACGATAACTTCGACTTGTTCATTTCTGGCATGTATGAAACAAAAATTAATATACCAACCTACAGAGGAGGTGGAGAAATACTGGCCCATATGGTTGGAATGTAGCTATAGTAAACCAGATGTATACAAAAATAAAGCAATCAAGAACTCGAACTTACCTAGGTGTAATGCGGATGACATCGAAGCCGGTGTTCAAAAGAGCATAAAGAAGATATGCTTCGAGGAGGAATAAATTATATTGAAGGTCTCTGGCTGGACACTCGATTTGGTGGGTCATCTACATTTGAAAACAAATGGGATCGGTTCACCAATCATCGATGTCACTTACACCCATTATAAATTATCCACAATTCGCGGTATCTTAATTTACATTCGGTTTTCACAAAGTGTATATACACAAAAGGCCCTAAGCATGTGAGAAGCCTACGGATGGGTGATAGTTACACTTTTAGGGCGCCTACAGTGCTGGGAAGAACTTTATATCTGGGTTTTGCTGCAACCGCCGTCGTCGGTGAGAGTGACAATCGTAAACTTTTTCGTACATATACCTCTCCACATTGTTAATGCGTACGGCGAGAACGAATGCTGCATTCGTCAACTCATCACCAGAGGGTTTATGCTAAGTTATTCGATAATTTTTCGCATTCGTTAAGTTTCTAAAGTTCTCGAAACGAATAAAATCTTCGAGAAAGGCAATTTCGTATTCTAAGTCATATTTCGTTACAGCCCTCCAACCCTTCGGTAATGTTCCTGTTTTCGTTAGCGAACGCAGGATGCCAACACTACGCACATGAACTTTAACTGTATTACGAGTGTTTGTCTATAAATTATGATTACTTAAGCTTGAGAAAATTAATATATCAAAGCAGTAAAGCCCGTAAAATATGTTGTTTGCTTTTAGCGTGATTTAAATATTAGTATTAAATAAATAATATATTCTAGGGAAAAGGTATATTTCGTTCGTCAAGTGTGTCAAATTTGCTGTCGACATCGTACTATTTCTAACTCGGCTGGACTTGTTAGACATGTGATGTGTTCATGGAGTCCTTCTTAGTTCCGTGGATGTATTACACATAATTTTGTATGCACTTGGTTAAAATGGACTCGCATGTACGAAGATAAAAGATAGCAACTAGATATTTGGTTGTCATATCCACGAAGATTTTTCGCAATGGCCATTTGGTTTCTAGGTTGCAAGCTATTTACTAAATCGCTGTTTCGTTTGTTATTTCTAATACCAAGATTATAAAATAAGCAGTGAACAACAAAGTAGACAGTATCATTATTGTAGTCGATTGTATTAATTCCAATATGATGCCAAGAGAAAGTAATTGTGTTGTTAACTCCCAAGAATATTTACCAATAACGCTACTTATCGGTAAATTTACAAAGTACAGCTTTCAATGTAAATTTTGAATAAATCTGTTTTATGTAATCGTATTTCATTATAAACAACTGTAATGAAATATTAAATACCCTCACGATTACCAGCCTACACTGATGCTTACAAATTAACCAAAAAGTTTAATTTATACTTTTAAAAAAAATTTTAATTAATTTTTATGTTTTGGTAATGCACGAAGGCACCATACTTTACGATTATTTTATTTCACAGTCACAAATTACAACCTGTATTACATAACCGCCAAGTTTTGATAATAAAACTCCATAAGGAAAGCCCAAAGGACTTCGTTATCGTTTCGAGTTTCTTATCGAATATAGTGACTTCAAACGAACACAAGAATGCGCTTAGAATAGCTCCTTTCGTTAGGATATGAACATTTGAGTAATAAAGAATATTTTTGTCAACTGGAAACGAAACTAATAACTTAGAATAAGCCCCCTGGTGCAACAGTGAATGTGCATTCGCCTCCCACGATGCACCACAATACTTCCATGATGTCACGGACAGATATATAGGTAGCTGGGTTCATTGAACTGAGCTAAGTTTAACTTGATAGAGGTCTTGGTGAGTGGCAGATCGTCGTAGCAGGTGACGATGGTACCTGGCATAAATATTATGGAGACGTCGGTCGTGGGTCCAGCAGAAGCACCATCGAGTTCTTAAGGTGGGACACGTGCTGTAACGGCATCACTATCGCCATCTTCAGGAATGATGTCAACAGCGCCATCAACTTCTTTGGTTGAGACATCTTCAATGGGGTCGACTGCAACTTCGGTCGAACTGACGGCACCATTTCTTACTGCAACATCAGTTTCTTCGGCTGTACCATCCAGTTCTTTGGCTGACCTGTCTCCTGCAGATTTCGGGACGTCGCCTGTATCGTCACCACCAGAGAAAACTTGTCCCTGCAGCTACTGCGACAAGGTATTTTCGCATCAACACACCACACGGCACCACGAATTTCATGGCTGTATGAACAATCCCAACCACATTAGATATCTGTGCTTATAGTGTGGGTCGCTTTTCTACCGCAACGATACATACTGTAAACATGTTAGGTCATGCAAAGTTAAACTGCAGACCTCATCGATGCCTAGGTGCCGGATCTGCAATAGAGAGTTCTTGCGATTTCCGTCAGCGAAGTGATGGTCGGTGATTTCGATCATATGGCTCATTACCAAAATTTGCTGCGACCAGTAAGAACGACGAACCTGGCACCTCGTCACGAGGAGCAACATCTCTTTCCACGAAGACAACTTTATTCATGGTTCATGCTCCTTGTGACGTGACTACAGCTGAACCATCTGGGACCGCTAGTGTATGATCTATGGAACTTTCAGTGTCATATCGCTGTCACTTCTACTGCAAGAACTTTGCCTTCAGACTTACTTCACGGTGGCACGAAGTTCACGAGCGCCCGAATACTTGTTTTCGTATTTAACTAATCAGAACTGAAGGTGATGTTTATACGGACGCAGACTTTACGCAGACGAACATAAATAATTTTGTAGTAATAAAATTTAAAAATCAAACAATTATTTCAATATTTTAGTTTTAAATATTTTCTTCCCCTGTTAATAAACTCATATTGATAAAAAAAAGTACTATGATGCAAACATTATTTTTAATTTAGCTAATCACTGTGTCTTTAAATTGCCATAGGGATTATATGTGCATAATTTCTTGAGCTAGAAATAATGCTTGCAAACTGAATTTCATTAGCCTCGACCTAATAAATCGCAAATTATAACCACATGTGCCTATAAATATTCCCTTCCTTACAACCTGACTTGCGAAAATGAGGGCATACTATGGTTTAATATACAGACCCAACTGAAAAAAAAACGAGCTCTATGATACATCGTTTACCTTTAAATGTACACTGAAGAGCCAAAAAAAACTGGTACACCTGCCTAATATCGTGTAGGGCCCCCGCGAGCACGCAGAAGTGCCGCAAGGCGACGTGGCATGGACTCGACTAATGTCTGAAGGTACGCAAGAGGCAATTCACACCATGAATCCTGTAGGGTAGTCCACAAATCCATAAGAGTGCGAGGCGGTGGAGATCTCTTCTAAACAGCAAGTTGCAAAGCATCCCAGATATGCTCAATAATGTTCATGTCTGGTGATTAGGTGGCCAATGGAAGTGTTTAAAGTCAGAAAAGTGTTCCTGGAGCCACTCGGTAGCAACTTTCGATGTGTGGGGTATCGCATTGTCCTGCTGGAATTGTCCACGTCCATCGGAATGCACAATGGACATGAATGGGTGCAGGTGATCGGACAGGATGCTTACGTATCTGTCACCTGTCAGAGTCGTATCTAGACGTATTAGGGGTCCCATTTTACGCGAACTGCACACGCCCCATACCATGACAGAGCCTCCACCAGCTTGAACAGTCCCCTGTTGACATGTAGGGTCCATGGCTTCATGAGGATGTCTCCATACCCGTACACGTCCATCCGCCCGATACAATTGGAAACGAGACTCGTCAGACCTGGCAACGTGTTTCCAGTCATCAACAGTCCAATGGCGGTGTTTGCGGGCCCAGGCGAGGCGTAAAGCTTTGTGTCGTGCAGTCAACAACGGTACACGAGTGGACCTCCAGCTCCGAAAGCCCATATCAATGATGGTCCGTTGAATAGTTCGCACGCTGGCACTTGTTGATGCCCCAGAATTGAAATCTGCGCCAATTTGAGAAAGGGTTGCACGTCTGTCACGTTTAATGATTCTTGTCAGTCGTCGTTTGTCCCGTTCTTTCACGATCTTTTTCCGGCAGCAGCGATGTCGAAGATTTGATGTTTTGCCGGTTTCCCGATATTCACGGTACACTCGTTAAATGGTCGTACGCGAAAATCCAAATTTTATCGCTACCTTGGAGATGATGTGTCCCATCCCTCGTGCGCCGACTATAACACCACGTTCAAATTCACTTAAATCTTGATAACCTGCCATTGTAGATGCAGTTATCGATCTAGCAACTTTGCCAGACGCTTGTTGTCTTATATAGGCGCTGCCGACCGCATCGCGTTACTCTGATTGGTTCCATAACTCTGTTATTTGCATACGCACGCCTATACCAGTTTTTTTTGGCTCTCCAGTGTACTTAGAATGCAAACAATCATAAAGTTACTATGAATTTTTATAAACAAATCATCGTATTTGGATTAGTTCTTCAGGGTATTCTGTTTGAGGCGATGCGCTAAACCAATGATACAATAGTTATAAGATAATGAATTTATATATATATATGGTATGCATAATACACAAAAACAAAATTAAATATTGGTGTAAGGAAATCTGCTATGATCGATCCAAATTTATGATTGGTGTGGCAGGGTGAGCGGTGTATGACATTACATGATCCTCGATTTTTTTAATTTTGGGTCTAGGGTGTGTCAGGGGTCAGTGAGGGTGGAAAGGGGTGGTGTGTGAGGTTGATGAGGGTAGTGGTGGCGTTGAGGGTATGGGGTATTGGTGTATGGTGACGGGGTGAGTGGTGGTGTGTGCTAATTTTTACAAATTAATTTTTTTTGGTAATAGGTTTTTGTGATGAATGAGGGGGGGTCAATACGTCCCCCGATGCACTGGGTATCAAAGTGGCAGGCCAACATTATTTAATTTTTATAAAAATCAGTTCTAGGTTTACGGGTAGCGGCAACATTTCTAGATTGGACCTTTTTTTTAATTACATGAAAAAAAGTAGAAAAATGGAATTATGATCTGCAACGCAACTCTAAACCGATATAATTGTTAAAAATTCAAGGTGGCGAGCCGATACTTTTTAATTTAATATATTTTTATAAAATAACTTTTTATTAAAATAATTTTTTATTAAACTAATTTTTAGGATGATAGGGGGACGAATATCCGACAGGACATCGAGCCCTGGCTGTGACGCCTACCAAGATGGCGGACCGATCGTAGATCCTGATGCATGATGCATGTGCCAAAGTAGCCATATGTACACTACTCAGCACGCTGGTAAAATATTTGCTTACAAAGCTAGTAAAAAGAGTTAAAGCAGGATTCCCGTTTCTTGGTTTTTCTATACTGGTTTCGAAAAACTTGTGGAATATGATTGACGTTCACAGTGCCAATAGTCTACATATCCCTGCCTACCTGGAGCTACTTTCCGCTTTTGGGGCCTAAAAGTGTAGGAGCGATAACGACACGCTCATCAAGTGCGTCATCGCCACTAAGCGCAAAGCTCAGAACTGGCGTGCAGCATTCTCGTCGTACTGCTGCACGTATGGGACTTTAAACGGTGCGCTGACCCTATCAAATTATTGGCGGAAAGTCTGCGGCAAAATTCAATGCAAGGAACTTGAGTATTTTTGTACGGACCTTACGCGTACATTTTGAGATACAGCACTTTGAGAAAGCAGTTTTTAGCTATGTTGAAGTGTCATCTTGAAAGGCCTCTTCTGTTCTACGCATGTTCTTTTCCTAGATGAGCCCATTTGTCATGCGTTAAATAGTTTCGTGTAAAAATGTGTATTTCAAACCCCCTGGAAAGCAGTTGAAGCGCCACGTAGGCCGGCTACTTGGTATCCTAGCGCCCCTCTCACTTACAAAGCAGTCGGCAGTGCGGACAGCAGTGAGCCGGCGATGGTCAGGTGGTCACACACGGTCGCGTGAAATTCCACGCACGTCGTCCCGCTTCCGAGCAACCGATGGCTAGTAATTCAGCGCGGTCGTAAATGTAGTCACCTCCAGCTGGCAGCTTCCCAGCCGCCTGACGTGGGGCGCCGCCCGTTTGCTGCGAGTTAACAACCTCGTCGTTTCGCTTCCACTAACATCGTTAAGAAAACTCATCGATTTGTTTTCATGGACTGATTTTCAAACTGGTTATTAACAAATAATACTTTATGACATGTATAAAACCGGCGAACCAAAATACGTTCCTTATTAGGAGACAGTTGTTCACAGTTATCCTTTTCAGCAGTCGGAAATTATAAACGCTAGAGAAGTGGATGTGTTGTAGAGTCGGAATGCAAGGGCGGGAGAAACGGGATATTCTTAAGAAAACCCGCCGATCAGCGGCATCATCTAGCACGATTTCCACGTGCGAAAATGCGGGAGTGACCCTGCCGGAAATCGAACCATGTGATCATTGGTGTGAGGCGAGCACTCTATTTGGAAACGTTGAGGGATTATGTTTAAAACTTTTTATGTAGCATGTGTAAAAGTTTTAAAAAACATTTGTGCCTTCTATCCCCCCCCCCCTTTTTTTTTNTTTTCGACGGTCGGACAAGTCGGTAGTTAAAGTACTCGAACCTCATGGTGGGTTGGAATTCCAGTTACCACTTTTTCCCCAACAGCCGATTTGTCAATATTATCGTAATATTTTCTAACGTTTTAAATAATATGGTATCGAAACAGATTTAAAAAAAATCGGAACCTCATTTACTTCCTAGTTTGGATATGGAGTAGGTAAACATGCTCAGTATAATGATTATCTGCTATTAATCCACAACTAACTGGAGTTATCCCTGAAATTGTCATCGACTTAGTTATCTGGACAGAAATTTCTGGATAATATATAGAGATGAAACGGATATCCGGTTACTATCCGTTATCCGGCCTATCCGGCCCTTTGTTCTATTTGGGCCGGATACCGGATAGTGAGTCAATATTCGGTTCGGCCGGATACCGGATAGTACAAAAATATCAAAGTTGGATTAAATTTATGCAATAAATGCAACTACTGTCCACATTAGATAGGTATAATATTTAATCCATTCTAAAATTCATGCCAAACAAATGAAAATCAATAAGTTAAGGTGGTTTCTTTATTATGAATATTAAACACAATTTATTAATATTCAAAATTAACTAAAGGCAAATTGTGATGGATGAACACAATTTGTTCTGCGTGTAATGGCAATAAGCGATTGCGCTTGTTTTCATAGACAAGGCCGGCTTCAGAAAACAACCTTTCACTATAGACGCTGCTGCATGGAGCTGAAAGATAAATTTTAGCAAATTTTGACAAATTTGGATATTGGTTTGTATTGACACTCCACCAAAAGTAAGGGTCGGAGCTACGATCAATACGAGCTGTTTTTAAATAATAATCAATTTCATTTGCAATCGCGCTTTTCTCTTGATCCTGACACGATCTATTATTTTCATTCGCCACTTCATCAAAACAATTCCAAAATGTGTCGTGAGCCTCGCGTGTTGTAGTCGATCCCGCCTCATCAACTCTACGTCTCTTAGCCGGCGATGAAGATGGCGAATCACATCCACTGTTAGACGAATCATCACAGGTCATTTTTAAATACTCCAACAAAATTTTTTGCCTAGCACTTTCAGCTTCAAGTGCCCCGAAAAAGTTGGTCTTAAACCTCGGATCGAGGAACGTTGCAATCAAAAAATTTTGATCTTGTCCTATGGTGCTAAAACGGCTTTCTATTTCAGCTCTTAACGAGGCTCTCATATGCAGTATATCAGGGGTAATTTTTGCAGTTTCTTCTTTGTCCAAATACTTCTTTAAAGCAGCAACATGGGGAATAACTTCTGATATGCAAGAGAGACCGGAACTGGTGATTTTTGTAATTTCCTCAAAAGGTTTTAAAAGCTTGACGCACTGTTCCATCAATTCCCATTGCTGAGCTGTCAAGTTATTAAGTATGCCGTGGTCAGCTACGTAAACAGAAATACCCCGTTTTTGCTCCAATAACCGTTCTTCCATATAATAGGTAGAATTCCACCGCGTACTTACATCTTGAACAAGTTGGTGCTGTGGCAAACAAAGTTCTTTTTGTATTTCGATCAGTTTCTCATGAGCTAAACCTGAATGGTTGAAGTGCGTCACAAGACGTCTACCGGCAGCGATCATCTCCACTACTTCATGTTGAACCTTTAACGAGACTGTGACAACCCTCTCAAGTAAATGAAGGAAGCATCTAGCAGAATCATACTCGGCCACTCGAACACCCTTGACCATGTTAGCACCACTGTCATGAATAAGTAAATGTATTTTACTTTGGTTAATGTTCCAGCGAGCTGCGATCGTATTAAGCTCTTTTGCTATATTTTCTCCAGTATGGGATCCTGGGAATGGCTTCATAGCAAGAACAGCATGTTCCTGATGAAGATCAGAAGACAACCAATGAGCTGTGAAGCTCAAAAAGCTCGCATTGTTGTGCAAACAGGTCCAAACGTCAGAAGTCACTGAAATCGCGAGAGCATTTGCTATATTTGCTGCAATTTTTGTTTTAATTCGGTCGTAAATATCAGGAACAATTGTTTGAGTAATATAGGTGCGACTCGGCATTTCATAGCGGGGTACCGCTTGTTCCATGAATCTCTTGAATCCAACTCTTTCCACGATAGATAATGGCTCATTGTCTAGTGCAATCATTTCTGTGATTAGATAATGATACTTTTTGGCCTTTGCATCATTCACATCCCATAATAATTTTCGTTCAAATGATTCAGACAAACTTAATTGTTTTTGTGTCGATGTCGACGATGTACTTGGACCGGGGTGAGCATTGGCTGCTGGCAGCGGAGCAAGTACCACGGACTTATCCTTACGAATCTCGTTGAACTTATCCGGATGTTTGTATTTCAAATGGTTACTCATAGCTGACGTACCTGAAAGAAAAATAAGCGTATTGATTAAAACAAAATCGATAAATAAAAGCGAAGTAAGATTTGAAATAATTCGGATCAGTAAACTAGTTTATACAACAATAAATTAACTATCCATTAACCATTTATAATTTACTTGAAGTTCACGAAAGGCTACGAAAGTATGACAGCAGTTTCTTAAAATAATATCTTTTAAAACAAACCCCTCGAATTCCGTGGTTACATAACTAGTTACGAATACGATCATTATTTATTATTAAATTTAGTAGATCAACTTGAAATAAATTTTATTCACGTTAAATTGCGGAATATTTTCGATACAAAAAGCTAAATCCGATAATAAAATAATTGAATACATACCTGCTTTTTTTCCTTTTCCACCACGAGAGATTTGCATTTGGCACAACGAACACACAGCAAACTTATTGTTGTCATTGCTGATATCAAAATATTGCCAAATTGGGGATCTTTTACTTCGCGCTGACATTTTCGTAACTTGCTTTCACTAATTTCACCTAAACCCGAACGTCAACAAATGGCGGCTCAAACAAAACAAAACAAATGAGTGAGCGAACTCATTCATTACCCCTCCCGCCTGCTTACTGCACTCCCGCGAGTATCTATGCGCCGGCGTCGGAAAACAAACATGTTGCGACATGAATATTTCTTCTAAGAAGAAATCACACTCAGACCTGCCGAATATTCGGCCGCCGGATATCCGGCCATCCGGCTTGTGACCCAGCCGAATATCCGGTATCCGGTATCCGGCAAAATTACTATTAGTTTCATCTCTAAACTCTCTGGTGATCGATTGCATTTCATATTAAAAAATCTTCGAAGATTACCATTTTATTCGCNAGTTTCATCTCTAAACTCTCTGGTGATCGATTGCATTTCATATTAAAAAATCTTCGAAGATTACCATTTTATTCGCTTTTAATTTATATTCAAAAACGGGTAAAGGATATAAAAAAAATTTCAAGATGGCAGAGTTCAACAAGTGTGAAGGTGTATGAAAGAAATTAAAAATCGTTTCTAGAAATTTTTTGGAAATTTATTTAAAGTCCTTTACTTTCTTTAATTTTTCTACATTTAAAGAGATTCTTTTTTTCGAGAATTTTTAAGTCGATGTATTTTTCTCGTGGTCAAAATTGTATTTTATCTCATGGTCACAATCACATTGTGGTGCCATGTGTTCCGTATACTCATTACCATCACTTTAGACAGCCCGAAGCAGAAGCTAGAGACCTTCATACCATTTCACCAGTAATAAAAAAAAAATGAGTTTTTGAAATAGGACGAAAATGATGTATTTTACAATTGGAATATTTTAATTAAATGTCAGCCGCCGCACCAGTCCACGCGGCCGAAGATATAATTGATAAAGCGGAGTCGACTGCCTCGTTCACAGGCACTCAAAAGTAATATTTCCTGCCTAACCCTAACGTCCATTGGCTACAGGGAATGGCGTCACAGCTTGAAGGGCCTTCAAGAGAGAAAATGGAGAAGGGAGAAGTGCCGCAAGACGACGTGGCATGGACTCGACTAATGTCTGAAGGCATGCAGGAGGCAATTCACACCATGAATCCTGCAGGGCAGTCCACAAATCCAATCTGTGCCAATTCGAGAAAGGGTTGCACGTCTGTCACGTTTAATGATTCTCGTCAGTCGTCGTTTGTCCCGTTCTTTCACGATCTTTTTCCGGCCGCAGCGATGTCGAAGATGTGATGTTTTACCGGATTCCCGATATTCACGGTACACTCGTGAAATGGTCGTACGCGAACATCCAAATGTTATCGCTACCTCGGAGATGCTATGTCCCATATCATGTGCGCCGACTATAACGCCACGTTCAAACTCACTTAAATCTTGAAAACCTGCCATTGTAGCAGCAGTAACCGATCTAGCTGCCGACCGCATCGCGTTACTCTGATTGGTTCCATACCTCTGTTATTTGCATACGCACGCCTATACCTGGTTTTTTTTTTTTTTGCTCTTCAGTGTACTACTACTAACGTGTACTATGAGTAGTGTGGTATGCCGTGTATAAAATATATGTTAACAATGTAAAATTACCGTAAAAACTATCGTCAATACAGACATTGTTAAAAAGCTATAAAGTTGACGTAAATATGGTATAGACCTAAATTGTGAACATTCGTACGAAATGGTTTTTGAAATGGCTCAATTCTTTGAACAGCTGAAAGCAGTAAACAAAACATTTGTCAGTTAAAACGTTGAAATCACATGTCAGTGTTTATGTTTACATGTAGTGGAAGCATACGTAATCGGTAACCAAAAGTAGAACTTAAGCAGGGCTTCAGAAAAGTGTGAAGTAACCTACCATCAGAAGCTTCTTACGTTACCCAAGAACATTTCAGAAGTCAGTACCCTGGAACCAACAGTCGGAAACAGTAAATATAAACATGCTAATCCCAAATTGAATAATTAATTAATGCTTTTATTAAATGTCGTTGTTACGCAGTTTTCTTATACATTTTATTGTTACAATTAAACCAAAGATGCCAGACATATACTGTGTAAAATGGTAAACACGAGCGTAGGTCAAGAAATAAGTTTCCTTATTCTTTTTGTATGTGAACGGATTAGATAGGTTAAGATACAAAACACATTTTTATTTCGGCACTATTAATTTATTTTACGACATAATCCCCAAATTTATTTAAGAATTTTTTATCTCGTAAAACGAGGTTATGCACTGCCTGACGATATTGTTGCAGCCTGTAAAAATATTAGTCAGTTTCGCAAGGCGTTTTCGCGTTTTTTTTTTTATTTCTCGCTCTCTGGATACACGGGTTAAAAAAAAAGAGTTTGTTTCGGCGGGTGCGAGAGTAACATGTAGTCGCGAGTGTTTTTAATAATTTTTAGCGGTGCCTTTGTCCTATAGCTACAGCACTTGACTTTACGTTTTAAGGGTAATTTAAAAGCATCTAAGCCGGCCATAGAGTGTGTCAAGTGAATATGTACGTTCTCAGGGGTTAAATTATGTTCGCTGGCAACTGGAAGCGGACCGACCTAACCTCGGATAGCTGGGAGCTATCGGATACGTGGCTAGAGTAGGTGGGAGCGTGTGTGGCGAGAAAACAATCTAAGGTGTTAAGTGTAGATCTGGACGAAGA
This sequence comes from Clitarchus hookeri, assembly GCA_002778355.1. Classification (NCBI taxonomy): domain Eukaryota; kingdom Metazoa; phylum Arthropoda; class Insecta; order Phasmatodea; family Phasmatidae; genus Clitarchus; species Clitarchus hookeri. The sequence goes on along the minus strand of NQII01001383.1, from coordinate 161,387 downwards.
GATCGATGAGTTAAATTTAACGAGTGTCGAGAAATACCCTTCTGTGGAGGATGCTTACGCAGTTATGTGCGTATAGGCATCTCTCTATCGCAATATTTATTTATTTTATTTATTTATTTCGTCTTTATTTATACTGGCGTTGTTAATGCTGCAATGCCTTATCTTACACTTAACCAGGTATAACATAATGTACACATGCGTAAACATAATGAGCAAGATATAAATATACTTAAATACTTAAATTAACAAGAGGCGAAACAGAAATATGATAGCTCAAATAGATTAAACTCTAAAAATTGTCTGTGGTTTCCAATTATGTACATATCTTGAGCAGGACTAGAGAAAAGGAAATGTTTAAAGAAAAAAAACTATAGCACAATAATATGGATCTACAATAGCACAATAATGTGTATCATAACCCGCATTACCAATCAAAAATATAAATGTGCAGAACCTACAAAGTCACTGAGAGGAAAACAAGAAGTTCAATCTCAACGCAATAAAATTAATAAACAGTTCTATAATAACCACTAACAGATTAATTGGCGTGGGCTCGATTGGATATTTGGGACGAAAAGGAGATGAGGGGCTCACACCAACTTTACAATATAAAGTGGCTTCCTGCTTATTAAACCATTTCACCACAAGCAAAAAATGGCATTTCAGTGTTATTTTCTAAAATCGGTATAAGGTTTATTTGAATAAGGAACGATGTCAGCTAGGGCTAATTTGAAAGCTTAAGGAATGTACTTTTTTACTTTAGTCGAAATTAGGTTTAAGTTAAGCCTAAGCAAAGATTTTGGGGCTTACATTTTAGTTTATTAAATAATTTTTTTAGATTTTTAGATTTAAAAAACGCAATGAAGGATTCAAAGCAACATGCCAGTATGTTTCCCTTTTAAACTCGTGTATGAGTAGTACACGCAGGAAAAGATTTGAGCTGTTACTGAAAAATCCTTCAACCTAAAAAAAATTGCATGGATTTTGAAAATGTTTAAAAATTACCATTTTCAGAGCTCAGAAAATACATGCGGGACAGGTTTTATAAATTTTAAAATGCTAGAATACCAAGTCCTTATAGTGTACTTTAAAACAAAAAAAAATCATGATGCTGCCAAAGGTCTAGGTACCACGAACCTCTGAATTGGCAGGTTTGACTCACTGGTCCTTGTGCCTTGAGGGGAGGTATGTCAACAAAGATCTATGTTTGGCTGGCTGGTGAATCACCTTGTTTGCATGCTGTCATTAGTCATCCACTATATAGTAACAATTCTGGGATGCCGTAGGGCCAGTTCCCCTGCTCGGTTATTGATCTGATGAGGACCATATAGGTTTTGTGTTGTGTTGCAGTGTCTATACTAGTTTGATTTTGGTTTACCCTTTTAGATTCAGTGTTTTAAGAGAAGATTCTAAAAGACAATGTGTGCAGTTTACGGTGAGAATTTTGCATTACATGGTCGTAAATTTACTGAATTACAATGGAATGTTCTTGTTCTATTGGCATTTCTACAGGAAGTGTATGTCACAAACTGTCTTACTCTAGGACTTCTGTATTGCATAATATTTCTGAGTTTACTGAATAACAGAAAACATTATTTTCATTGATAACTAATTGTAATGATATGAAAACTGTACTTTTCATAAGGCTGAATTCCTGGACAGATACTTTCACATTTACGGCAAGTCTTGTTCAGACCCTAACAATGTCCTCTCAAAAACTGTTAAAAAATCACTACGGGAAATATCAATAAAACATTCAGACTGCAATCCTGAGTAAAACTTAATCCCAGGGAAAGCATTGTGCACAAAATGCTTAAACAAAATTCAAAGACCAAAACAAGACACAGATAACAGCAGTGAAGATGAATGTTTACATGTTTATGGACCTGAAACTGTTCTTGTTGAGTCTGTTAATTAAGCTTGTTCAGCACTTGGCATTTCTCCTGTCAAGATGCAGAAGTTGCCAAATGAAGCTAGACCCTCACTGGTAAAGAAGAAAGATAATCAAATAGCTACTTCTGTTACAGAAAAGCTAAGTACATCTTTTGAGTTGAACATTTTGACTGATAATAAAAATATGTCAAAGAAGGCTGGTTTTGGTAATGAGTATGAACAATTGATTCACAAGCTTAAAGACAAAATGAAGACTGCTTCTTCTACTCAAGAAAAGGTTAGTATTTTGAGTTTGCTTCCTATCAGCTGGAGCATTGCTAAAGTTCAGGGTGAGTTTAATGTCAGCCAATATCTGGTCTGTCTGTCAAGAACATTGAGTGAAAAGGATGGGATTTGGCCACAAATAGGGAAGAAACAGGGTAGAAATAAACTTGATGATGTTTCAATAAAAACTGTTCAAGATTTCTATGAAAATGACGAGTACAGCAGGATGATGCCAGGTAAAAAATATTACGTGTCTGTTGGGGGACCTGGCTGTGGTAAAGTTAAGCATCAAAAAAGGTTAATTTTATGTAACCTTAAGGAACTTAATGCATGTTTCAAAGAAAAACCGCACTCATGAAACTACGGTTTTTCAAGTTTGCAGAACTCGGACCCAAATTCTATGTTTTAACTGGTTCATCAGGCACTCATTTTGTCTGTGTGTGCATCGTATGCCAGAATGTAAAACTGATGCTTGCAGCTGTGAAAGTAAACATGGACTACAAACATATTCTATAATGTATGATCTGCAGTACTGATAAGGAGCTGTGCATGCTGTCAAAATGTAGGAATGTGCAGGAAGTAATGAGCGTGCAGTACTGCAAGAAGGATGGGATGATTTTGAAAAAAATGGAAACTGAATTGAAATTCTAACTATGGGGTTCAACAGACCGTTGTGAGCTGTCTACTTGTGTTCTTCCATTTGAAGAGCACTTGGATAAGCTAGTGGGGAGGTTTGAGCAACTTCCAGGCCACCATTTTATTGCAAAGAAACAAACAGAATTCTTGAACACAAAAAGAAAACTCTGCTGGAGGAAGAATGCATACTAATGGAGGATTCTTCTGAAAATCTTTCTTTTGTTGTACAAGATGAGGTACAATCCTACCATTGGTATATTAATCAGGCAAACACACGTCCCTTTGTGTTGTACTTCAAAGAAGATGGAGAGTTAAGGAACCGTTGCTTTTGCGTTATCGGCGATTCAATGGAACACAACACCACTGCCTTCTATGCCTTTCAAAAATTACTTATGATCAGTCTAAAATCTTTGCTTCCTCAAGTGACAACAGTTGTTTACTTTTTTGATGGTTCGGTGGCCCAGTACAAAAACAAGAAGAACTTTATAAATCTGTGTCACCATGAAGAATTTTTTGGAGTTCAAGACGAATGGTATTTTTTTGCCACATGCCATGGTAAGGGACCATGTGATGCAATTGGTGGGGCAGTTAAAAGAATTGTGAGAAAGGCAAGTCTTCAGAGGACTGTAGAAAACCATATCATCACTCCCCTAGATATGTTCAAGTTTTGTGTGGACAATATAAAGAACATACATTTTCTGTTCTGTTCAAATCAAGATGTTGAAGAGGTTGAACAACAACTACAGAAAAGTTCCCAACTCGCCATTCCAATACCTCAAACTAGAACATTACATAGTTTTATTCCCGTCAGCCAAAGTGTTCTTCACGTCCATGTAACATCCCTTTCAGTGCAATACAAAACTGTTACAGTCAATAAGGAAGCTGAAGTTAAAAATCATACAAAACTACAGCCAAACCTGAGGAATTATGTATGCTGTGTGTATGATGCAGAATGGTGGTTAGGTGAAGTTCTTGAAGTGTAAGTTCACGATACTGAAGACTAATATAGCATCCACTTTTTCCATCCTCGAGGTCTTGGCACCTCTTTCAAGAAATCAGCTTGCGACAACAACACACGGGTCCATAAAAAGAACATGCTTCGTATTCTCTCCCCCAGAGAGTTGTCCATGGCAACCATTGGAAGATCTCACAACATCTTACCACATATGAATGAGCACCTGTGACCTCTTAAGAATGAATATATGGCAACACAATGAATGTAAAACAAAAATCGTAAGTAACTTATATTTAAACAATAGTTAATATATATTTAAAAAACCTGAATTTTGCTTCGTGTGATAAATATTAAATCTGCTTGCCCTCATGTACAGTTAGCAATGTAACTGCTGTTTTACAGTTAATTCAAAGGCTCGTGGCACCTAAACCCGTGGGAGTAACAACATAATTTTTTTAATTTTTAAAAGTACAATGTAAGGACTTGGTATTCTACCATTTTTCAAAATTTTTCAAACTTGTCCCACGTGTATTTTCTAAGCTCTGAATATTGCAATTTTAAAACATTTTCAAAATTCATGCAACTTTTTTTATATTTAAAAATTATCAGTAACAGCTCAAATTTATTTTTGCACATACTACTCACACATTACTTTAACAGGTAAAAATACTGACATGTTACTTTGAATCTTTCATTGTGTTTTTAAGTCTAAACATCTTTTAAAAAATCACTTAGCAAACTAAAATGAAAGCCCCAAAATCTCTGCTTAGGCTTAACCGTAACCTGATTTCGGCTAGTGTAAAAAAGTACATTCCTTAAGCTTTCAATTGAGCCCTAGCTGACATCGTTCTTAATTCGAATAAGCTTTATACCGATTTTATAAAATAACACTGAAATGCCATGTTTTGCTTGTCCGTGCTGCAAAGAGTAGGCTATATCAAAAAATGCAAATTTTTAAAAAATATAATAAAAATTGTTTTGTAGTCTAGACGATTGGTACATATAACCTACCAAATTTCATCAAGATCTAAAATGAGGTGCCAAACAGTTTTTGTGAAATTTGATGCTTTCACGTGGAATTGCCCCTCCCCTTATTCACAATAGCAAGACGAGTGAAGTTGTTGCACTATAATGCCAGGCCTCATATCGCCCGCACGACAGCCTTACTGCACACCTGACATTGGCAATGTGTTCCCCCATCCACCGTACAGCCCGGACTTAGCAACTTTGGACTTTCATATGTTTTGCACGATGAAGAAACATCTACGTGGTAGACGACGTTCCATCGAAGTCGAAGTGAAAGACGAAGTGGTGAGATGCCTTAATGATCAGGACGCTACTTTATATCGTCAGGGAACGGAAAACCTCGTTTTACGCTATGACAAACGCTTAAATAAATTAGGTTATTATGTCGAGAAATTAAGAAATGATGTCGAAACATAAAGGTGTTCTGTATCTTGACATATCTTTGCGCATTCATCTACAAAAAATACGGAAACATTCTTTTTAATTTACACTCTTATATTTATATAGTAAATTTATTATTCACAGCAAAACATTACACTAGTACAGGCCGGGTAGAGAATACTGCCGCTATTTTTGAAGTTTAATAACTCTAAATAAATAAATATCTCTACTCCCGCCAAATTTTGATCTTCAAGGACGTTAAATATGTAGCCTCACAGGCTTGGATCACAAACCATTTGTGTAGTTTTCCTTTGCTTAATCCAATTTATTAGTTACCGTAGGCAATGGACAAGGTCCAAAGATTTAAATATAATTTTGCTAAATTTACACGAGGCGTAAAACAGTTGAAATGTTTTGCGGAGCTCAGAAACGCCTAGTGTTAATTCAGAAACAGGCAAGGAAGCAATTGGCACTGATACAGCCATGTTGGCGTGGGGAAACGAAACGATTTAGGACACCAGGTTAAGTCAAGGAGAACATACAAACTATAATCAGTTTCAAATGAGAAATCTCAGGGAAACTTGGCTGGCCAATACACCCACTAGTTGGTCCTTCAGGTGCACGATGGCTGAATACAAAAGTTATGGGAATGCTGCCAACAGAAAAAAAAATCTAGAATAAACTAACTCACAGGTTGTAGACCTCTGCCTGTTGAGAAATTCAGAGAGAAGTGGTATGCAAATAATATAGCAAAAAAAGTACTCTTAATAAATTTTCAAAACCTTTAATTTTTTTAATAACGGACTTCTCCGTAAATCTTACAAAACTTTCAGTGCATTTACGGGAATTTTCCGTGAATTTTCTTCAAGGTTTTGGTGTATTTTCGACTTTTAAAAAATGATTTGGAAAAAAAATGTTTGATTTTTGTTACGCGAGTGTTTACCAGCATATAAGAAAGAAATTTAAACATTTGTAAACGTGTTGTTTTCAAGCAGGATTTGAACTTGTTTCAGAAAGTTCGACGTCTGTGACTATCACTCTGCTATCACATCCCAATGGTATAAGTTGGTGTTAACATGGTATTAATATATAAATAATAATGAAACATTTTCAATTTATAGAAATGTTCTAGTGTTTGTTGGTAGCTGTTGCTAGTGACTCGTGCAACTTCTTGATGTTTGAGATAATACACGATGAATCACGTAAAACTTGCACCACAAATATTTCGGACATGAAATGTGCTCTTGATAAGAGAATTGCAGTTTAGACAAGATCTCATAATTGCAGCCCAGACACATATTTTAATAAGAATTAGAATGTGTATTTATTGAATAAAATTACGTTTTTTCAAACGAACAAAAAAATAAAACTAGAGGAAATTAGAAAGTCAGTGGTGTTTTCTTTGCAGGATATAGTGCAAGTATTTTACGTGATATCGTAATATGACTATGTTAAATACAAATACCTACAGTTTGTCTGCTCCATTTAACTGTACTATGTATCAGCAATTTCTTAAGAAATACAAAAGTGAGTAAATAAGTTCTGAGAATTCCGAACAAGAAAGATAACACAGCACTACTCAGGCTGTGTTCAAAACGAAGATCACCAGCTATAGGCTATTCACGGTAAAGTGAGCAAATTTGAAAGTCTCCTCACTTAAAATAATAGTCAATAAATATACATATTTTACTTTAACCTTAGACGTTAACATCCGAGTGCGGTGGAATATGCACACTGTGTTTATCACATATGACAATATTTATTTTAAAAGGTGGTCAAGGGATAAATATGCCTGAAAGAAAAAAGTAACTAGGTCCTCAAAAGTCCTCACTTTACCGTGAACCGCTTATACCATACAAGCTTCGAGTCTGTCATGTTAAGATTGTTGCAGATATTGTAGCATTTCAGCAGAAATTTCAGAACGGGTAGCTGTAATGTGCTGTTTCATATCTTCTGGTGTAGTCGGTATGTCCCTGTACGCAGTGTCTGTTAGCGTTCCCCTGCAGAAAAATATATAAATGAGTCAGGTCTGGTGAGCAGGCAGGCCAACGTACAGGCCCCCTTCGTCCAATACAAAGATTTTGAAACAATCGGTGGAGAAGAGCTGTATTAGGTCTTGCACTATGCGCCGGGCAACCATCATGGTGATACCATAGGATCCTCTTAGTCTGCGGTGGAAGTTCTTCTAACATCTGTGGAAGTTATCCTGTTAGGAGGTTGACATACTTTTGGGGATTTAGTGTTCTTTCTATANCATCTGTGGAAGTTATCCTGTTAGGAGGTTGACATACTTTTGGGAATTTAGTGTTCTTTCTATAAAAAAAACGCCTATGAGATGATGATTCACTATTCCACACCACACATTTACACCCCATGGACGCTGGCGTTCCACTTGACGAAGCCAATGGGGATTGTAAATGTTGCTTTATCACTAAACGAGATACGTGACACAGCTGGTGTATCATGTCTTAATGCCCATGTACAAAAGTTAACACGATTCTCAAAATCGTTTCCATGTAGCTCTTGATAGAGAGAGACATGATACGGATGGAACTTACGACGGCGCAGAATGCGTAGTACACTTGCCTGACTCGTGCCACTCCCTCCTGCAGTTGCACCGGAGCTAACTCGCGGGTTTACAGCAGAAGAAGCTAGAACATTAATTTCACCCTCTTCTCCAATAACTAGTTTTTTTTCTTTTACGTTTTCGAGGTGTTACACTCCAGTTTCCCGTAATTGGTTAAAGAAGTTGGCAAATAATTGTTGAGATGGTTGACGTCTATTAGGATATCGTTCAGCGTGCATATTACCAGAATGAACTGCATTCTTCCTACATTCGCCATACACCATGCGCATGTCGGCTTTCTCAGCATTATTAAATACCATCTTCCAGCACGTCCCACGTCAATGTAGTATGAACTATTACAAAATACTGACAAGGTGGTCCCAGTGCAATCAGTGTAAAGGAAACAGAATNCACGTCAATGTAGTATGAACTATTACAAAATACTGACAAGGTGGTCCCAGTGCAATCAGTGTAAAGGAAACAGAATTAAAACACACATACGAACATCGTAGCCTACTAACCAAGTAGTTAAATGGAGCAGGCTAATGTTGGTATTTTAAAGTGTCATATTACTATAACACGTAAACTAATTGCAAAAAACACCATCGGTATTCAAATGTCCTGTAGTTTCATTTTCTTTGTGTGAATATGTAGTGTTCCATTAAAAAAAAAAATAACATTGTTTATGAAATGCACATTCTAATACTTATTAAAACCTGTGTCTGGGCTGCAATTATGAGCCCGTGTCTAAACTTCAATTATGTGAAACCAGCACAACAATAGCACCTTTCATTTCCGAAATATTTGCGGCGTAAGTTTTAGGTGATTAATACTGTATGTTTAAGTGGTGTGGTGGACGTGTATGCCCCCTAGTGGCACATCCGCGCAAGGAAACTACATAATGGGACACATGTCGGGCTACGACGACACTGTGTGACAACCTTCGTTGTACTCGCGTAATTCGTTCAAGGCGATAAATTGTTTTAAATGAGTTCCCGCAGGAACGATACTTTTAGTTGCAGCTGCGAAGAACACCTCGCGTATCCTCGGTATTGTTCGTTCCCGATACCAGAAGCTGTTGGAAATAAGAAAAGGTTCCGTATGTACGGAGCTCAATTCCATGTTATGTAATTACGGAGCGCGTTTTCGTATATTTACTGTACTTTCCGTAAAAATGTCCGTGAATACACGGACATTTTTAACAGTGTAGCTACTGTTTATATGCACACNTTTACTGTACTTTCCGTAAAAATGTCCGTGAATACACGGACATTTTTAACAGTGTAGCTACTGTTTATATGCACACAGTATTAGATGATTCTAACTCGAGGAGAGAGTTAAGTTTTATTCTTATTTGTCCCGATGTCTCGGAACAACTATACAGAGAACACAGGGTTCTCACTTTTTTGCGTGTACTGGGTGAGAATTCGGTCTGGCCACTGTCTCGAAAGTCGGCTGTAAGTTTGTGATCAGCATTGCAAGGATTAGTTTGGTTCCAAACTTTGCTCATAAACTTAAGTTCAGTTTTAAAATAGTATAAATGCTAACGACTGGTCCTGCTGATTAACCCTTAACTGCTATGGTTTATTTGTCACATAACTGGTACACAATGGGTCAGANTCGTATAAATGCCAACGACTGGTCCTGCTGATTAACCCTTAACTGCTATGGTTTATTTGTCACATAACTGGTACACAATGGGTCAGAATAAGCCTGGCATTTTTTTTTGTTTGCAACCGTATGTTTATAAACAAGATCCTAAATATACGTATTTAACCGAAAATATGGAAAACTGACAACAACAAAATGTATGCTGCTTAAGGAACTTACCTACACCGTAACAATAAAATGGTTAAATACATTTTTGCTGTTGCAGGGACCGATTATTTTCCAAAATAGTGAGTGGTCTAGCGTTTAATTACTAAACAGTTTTTGGTCACAATTATCTACGAACTAGCTGTAGCCTGCGGTTTCACCCACCGGAAAATGAATTCACTAAGTGAAATTAGTGTTTGGCAGATCTAAACAAAACGAAAAGTGCTTCCCCGTGGCTATAACCACCACGAATTGGAATTTTTCTTTGAATTTGTGTACATTAGATTAAAATTAAACAAGCTATATCCAGCAGTTCATCAGCATGAAAATTAATGTGTCAGTAAATTGTTTTCGGCAAACTGAAAGTAAACATTTATTTTCCCCTGGCTTTACCCACTCTAAATTCGAATTCGTCGTTGAATTTTGTGTGTGGCAAATGGAAATTAAACAAACCTCTTTCTCACGTCTACTTCCTGCCGAATTTAAATTTGTCATTTTTTGGTCGTGTATTTCGGGCCCGCTAGGTGACGTAGATAAAAAAGTCAAATATTTAATTACGACTACCAAAATACGTGCTCTAATACGATATATACTGACAAAACAGCCAACAAAATATTTGTTTGTATAGCGCAAATTATATTTAGCTGCCCACAGGGAAAATAGGGAAAAATCAGGGAATTTCATGTGACAGGGAAAAGTCAGGGAATTTTTACCTGGGTCAGGGAAAATGTAAATAATTGTTACTCTACAAAAATGGTTAGTTGTGTATTCAGTATAATGTGATCAAGAGCATAAGCGTTTTAAAATATCTTATTGTTTTAAGTTTGTGAACTGGCAATAATGCATCTTTGCTAGGTGACATAGAGCCTAAATGGACAAAATAAAGTATTTGTATGTATATAATGGGCACTCGTGCGAAGTCAATAGCACGTATCGTGAGAAATATCAATGTGCTGAATAAAGTGTTGGCCCTGCTTGCCTGGTCTGTTGCGGTGTAGTTTAATTCAACTTCACTGATAACATATTTTTGATCTGTCAGCGGTGAGAAAATATTGCTGCCATTTAGTGTATTTCATNTTTACTGTACTTTCCGTAAAAATGTCCGTGAATACACGGACATTTTTAACAGTGTAGCTACTGTTTATATGCACACGGTATTAGATTATTCTAACTCTAGGAGAGAGTTAAGTTTTATTCTTCTTTGTCCCGATGTCTCGGAACAACTATACAGAGAACACAGGGTTCTCACTTTTTTGCGTGTACTGGGTGAGAATTCGGTCTGGCCACTGTCTCGAAAGTCGGCTGTAAGTTTGTGATCAGCATTGCAAGGATTAGTTTGGTTCCAAACTTTGCTCATAAACTTAAGTTCAGTTTTAAAATAGTATAAATGCTAACGACTGGTCCTGCTGATTAACCCTTAACTGCTATGGTTTATTTGTCACATAACTGGTACACAATGGGTCAGAATAAGCCTGGCATTTTTTTTTTGTTTGCAACCGTATGTTTATAAACAAGATCCTAAATATACGTATTTAACCGAAAATATGGAAAACTGACAACAACAAAATGTATGCTGCTTAAGGAACTTACCTACACCGTAACAATAAAATGGTTAAATACATTTTTGCTGTTGCAGGGACCGATTATTTTCCAAAATAGTGAGTGGTCTAGCGTTTAATTACTAAACAGTTTTTGGTCACAATTATCTACGAACTAGCTGTAGCCTGCGGTTTCACCCACCGGAAAATGAATTCACTAAGTGAAATTAGTGTTTGGCAGATCTAAACAAAACGAAAAGTGCTTCCCTGTGGCTATAACCACCACGAATTGGAATTTTTCTTTGAATTTGTGTACATTAGATTAAAATTAAACAAGCTATATCCAGCAGTTCATCAGCATGAAAATTAATGTATCAGTAAATTGTTTTCGGCAAACTGAAAGTAAACATTTATTTTCCCCTGGCTTTACCCACTCTAAATTCGAATTCGTCGTTGAATTTTGTGTGTGGCAAATGGAAATTAAACAAACCTCTTTCTCACGTCTACTTCCTGCCGAATTTAAATTTGTCATTTTTTGGTCGTGTATTTCGGGCCCGCTAGGTGACGTAGATAAAAAAGTCAAATATTTAATTACGACTACCAAAATACGTGCTCTAATACGATATATACTGACAAAACAGCCAACAAAATATTTGTTTGTATAGCGCAAATTATATTTAGCTGCCCACAGGGAAAATAGGGAAAAATCAGGGAATTTCATGTGACAGGGAAAAGTCTGGGAATTTTTACCTGGGTCAGGGAAAATGTAAATAATTGTTACTCTACAAAAATGGTTAGTTGTGTATTCAGTATAATGTGATCAAGAGCATAAGCGTTTTAAAATTTCATTTTTTTAAGTTTGTGAACTGGCAATAATGCATCTCTGCTAGGTGACATAGGGCCTAAATGGACAAAATAAAGTATTTGTATGTATATAATGGGCACTCGTGCGAAGTCAATAGCACGTATCGTGAGAAATATCAATGTGCTGAATAAAGTGTTGGCCCTGCTTGCCTGGTCTGTTGCGGTGTAGTTAAATTCAACTTCACTGATAACATATTTTTGATCTGTCAGCGGTGAGAAAATATTGCTGCCATTTAGTGTATTTCATTCTCAAGACGAGCGGAAAATATTTTCAAGGTTTAATCGCATGAAACCATACGAAGACGAGTGTTTATAATAAGATTTTAATATTCCCATAATTTCAGTATTGTACTGTTGGTAAAAGTATGTATTTACTACTGTGTCTTAAGATATATCATAGGTATATTTTTACACTGAGAATGTGAAACGTAGGTGTAAACGTTTTTAATACTACAGTTTTTCATACCATTGTTGCTACCATGTTTCCGGATAGGCCCTCTCGTCCGAATAATTTAGATATGATTTTAAACCGAGAAAACCGATAAATTATTCAGTTACACACTTGTAATTGTCGCGAAGAAAATGTGGGTATAAATGTAGGAAAGCAACCTTGCATCGTAAACCGCTGCGCTTAAATTTTTTTACTTTTCTTTGACCTATATACCTAAGTTTATTTGCTCTCATATTCATTTGAAGTTAAGTATCTCTCTTCAGGCTTTNTCCGGATAGGCCCTCTCGTCCGAATAATTTAGATATGATTTTAAACCGAGAAAACCGATAAATTATTCAGTTACACACTTGTAATTGTCGCGAAGAAAATGTGGGTATAAATGTAGGAAAGCAACCTTGCATCGTGAACCGCTGCGCTTAAAATTTTTTGCTTTTCTTTGACCTATATACCTAAGTTTATTTGCTCTCATATTCATTTGAAGTTAAGTATCTCTCTTCAGGCTTTCGAGTTTTTTCGTTTCACTATGTTACGGCTAGAAGTGCGTGAATTACTTGATCACAATTTCACATATGGAAAGAACACTGTTGAAAATGTTTGGAAGCTGCTGGAAGATCATTTAACGTGAGATATTTGCATAACAAACAATTGATGCACCGGTGCATTTGGTGGCGCACGAAACATAATTGCAAAGATGCGACAGGAATTTACAAATTTGTCGTATCTTGAGAACTATGGTTATTAAAACGAAACACTAGTGATACTTAAGGTGGAGTCCCAGGCCACGGCCTTCTTCATTGTTTATTAACATTTGTTGCAGTTTTACTTTGCGTACCTATGCGTATGGCAGCTAATACTGCCAAGACATTGAAATGTGTTCCGAATAATCTGAGCGTTAAGACTCGGTGCTTTCTCGGGTAGTAACCATTGGAAACTTCTCGCCACATGAACGTGACGCCTTGGAAATAACGTCCGCCCTTGACCGGGCAAGATAAAGTCCCNCATTGGAAACTTCTCGCCACATGAACGTGACGCCTTGGAAATAACGTCCGCCCTTGACCGGGCAAGATAAAGTCCCGAGTAAGACCAGGGGAGCTCCCAAGTTCCGGCTCTACCCACGCCCCCTGCAGACAGAGTGGAACAGGCCAAAGGCAATCAGTGGCGCCAGTCCAACAATGCCGCACTATGCTCTCTATTGTAGACGTAGCTGGGACCCCCCACCTTTGTCTGCTGCCTAGATGCTCAGCTTCATTCCGGTCTTCCGAACAAACGAAAACTGTTTCAAACACACTAGTTGGCACCGACTTGCTAATTAAGAAATACTCTTCAATGTTCTGCTATTCATATCTTCAAAACGTTTACGTCTATATACCACGTATTGTTGTCTCAATTCTAAAGACAGGCGTGTATGAAATTAAAAATATTTTACCCAGCAACAAAAGCTAATTTAAAAAAAAATATTTATAGCTGCCATATATTATAGAAATATAAACGGAATTTAACCGCTAAAATAATTAGCAGCTATTTGTGTAACGTACAGAATGAGTCCCAATAACACAGGGGCTGATTTATTCTGGTAGTAGTCCAAAANTTAGCAGCTATTTGTGTAACGTACAGAATGAGTCCCAATAACACAGGGGCTGATTTATTCTGGTAGTAGTCCAAAACTATTTTTTTTTCCACTCATTACAAACGCTTGTATTGTTTAATGTGACTTGTTGGAAGAAATGCCACCACACCTAAAATCTAACTTAGGCTGAACCAAACGAAGATTTAGTATTCGATGGCTGATTGAAATGTGCTAAATTTAATGCGTTCTGTCATAACATTAAGTGATTGAGAGTATGGGCTTATGAATTAGAAAAAACCGCCAAAAAGTGATATTTAGCATTATAATTTTTTTTCATAGCATTAATCGGCATTTACAGTCAGTTTTAGGTGAATAAATATTTTATGTATATGTGCGCGAAACCATAATTTTGCCAATGAGCCAACAGAGTTGCAGCAAGAGTTCCCATGGTTGCCTGCCTGCTATATGACTGAATGTTGGCCAGTTAAATAAATATGTGGTGGTTGGCGGCAACTTTGTTTTCAATGTAAAACATATAAATGTGATTTTTATATTTCTCTTCTTCTCCACAAATTCAGCGAGTCAAGTTATGCGGTAGCATATGGGCTTGTAATCAGGAGGTTTTGGCTTCGATCAACGTACTACGCCGGAGTTTATTTTCTCCAAGTGTTTTAATTTTACCCTTCCAGATAATAGCCGGTGCATTCCTTCAGCTCGTGCCCTCTTGAGTCCTCGCCACTTATACAGCGCTCTCTCAGTAATCCGAACTATAGTCGCGCAGGCCTAAGAACGGACTTGGCTCCGTCTGCCCAAATGAAAAAGAGAGACAGAACGACTAGCAAAGCACCGACCACAGGTAGCTGGCAGGTGGGCAGATACATCTGCAGGCACTCCCTCCCACCTGTCGTACCACCGTAGTCCAATTGTTTCCTTTCCCGGGGAGAAGTGGCACGGCATTGGCAGAGCTCCCAAGTCCTAAGTTACAGCAACGCTACTATAATTATTGCAAAGTGGTGTTCGGATTTAAGAAATTTTCGGATTGCAGAGGTTGTACAAAAGACATAAAACAATTTCAAACGCGATGCAAATGAAATAAAGAAGAAAGACTTGCTGCCAGAGCACTTCATTCTCAAAAGACCATCTGAAATAGCATACTGATTGAAAAGCGATACAGCATCTTCATGCTTCACCATAGTGGATGACTCGCATTTTGTTTCCTTTTCTTCTCCACCCTCATTTGGCTCTTCAAAATACAGTAAGATTTCCACATCCAATTTGAAGGTGAATTCGTTTTCTTCGACCCCTTCAATACACTCGGTTACTTCTCGTTGGTCCATTCAAACATCTGCATTTACATTCTTTTAAACCAGATTTGTATTCATAGCTTGGCTGATGTTGACGACTACGTCTGTCACTTCTCCACGTGTATTTTCCTAGTGGAATAAAAAACAATAAGTTACTGATGTAACCAATGAGCCTACTGTCCTCAATGTGCGTGCAAATAATTTTTAATGGAATTCTTAAAATCTTAGATGGTAGGTAGGCCTTGATGTCTCGTTGGCAGCAATATCATTAGAGATGAAACCAGAAACATATGCAACAGTATTGAGATAATAAAAATACGCACATGTATTACCTGGGAATTGAACACAGAAAATCTCGTGCCATAAGCTAGCGTGCANTAATAGCCGGTGCATTCCTTCAGCTCGTGCCCTCTTGAGTCCTCGCCACTTATACAGCGCTCTCTCAGTAATCCGATCTATAGTCGCGCAGGCCTAAGAACGGACTTGGCTCCGTCTGCCCAAATGAAAGAGAGAGACAGAACGACTAGCAAAGCACCGACCACAGGTAGCTGGCAGGTGGGCAGATACATCTGCAGGCACTCCCTCCCACCTGTCGTACCACCGTAGTCCAATTGTTTCCTTTCCCGGGGAGAAGTGGCACGGCATTGGCAGAGCTCCCAAGTCCTAAGTTACAGCAACGCTACTATAATTATTGCAAAGTGGTGTTCGGATTTAAGAAATTTTCGGATTGCAGAGGTTGTACAAAAGACATAAAACAATTTCAAACGCGATGCAAATGAAATAAAGAAGAAAGACTTGCTGCCAGAGCACTTCATTCTCAAAAGACCATCTGAAATAGCATACTGATTGAAAAGCGATACAGCATCTTCATGCTTCACCATAGTGGATGACTCGCATTTTGTTTCCTTTTCTTCTCCACCCTCATTTGGCTCTTCAAAATACAGTAAGATTTCCACATCCAATTTGAAGGTGAATTCGTTTTCTTCGACCCCTTCAATACACTCGGTTACTTCTCGTTGGTCCATTCAAACATCTGCATTTACATTCTTTTAAACCAGATTTGTATTCATAGCTTGGCTGATGTTGACGACTACGTCTGTCACTTCTCCACGTGTATTTTTCTAGTGGAATAAAAAACAATACGTTACTGATGTAACCAATGAGCCTACTGTCCTCAATGTGCGTGCAAATAATTTTTAATGGAATTCTTAAAATCTTAGATGGTAGGTAGGCCTTGATGTCTCGTTGGCAGCAATATCATTAGAGATGAAACCAGAAACATATGCAACAGTAGTGAGATAATAAAAATACGCACATGTATTACCTGGGAATTGAACACAGAAAATCTCGTGCCATAAGCTAGCGTGCANGTGAGATAATAAAAATACGCACATGTATTACCTGGGAATTGAACACAGAAAATCTCGTGCCATAAGCTAGCGTGCAAACAACTTCATTACGTGAGTAGGATTCGGAGCATCAACCGCAGATATAATCAGTCTAATATTTTGGTAGAAAGGGTTTACTAACCTAAAATATTTACTGGGCCATCATTTTGGAAATTATCAACTGGGCCATTTAAATCATGTAAGTTTACATGACCTACCGTAGTGTGATTAAAATCAGTTAATTGGCTTGCGAGATATGGCAAAAAACCTTCATTTTTTTTCATGTGATGATATTCGTAAATAGCTGGAAAAAATGTTATGTATTAGGACATTTGATGATTGTCATAGATACTTCCAGCATATAAAGTTCGGTTGAAATTATTTGGAACATGTAGCATTCTAAGTAAATATATTTACATGGCTGTTATTTTGAAATTATGTAACTTACCCCTTAAATCAAAAAAATTTAGATGGACTACAAAAGTACACCTTTTCAAGTGATTTTTATGGGAATTATACAGTTTGTCCGAAAAGTCTTTCCCTGATTACAAAATTTATAAATATCTGCAATATGTAATATAAGAGATGTGAAACTGGTGTTGAAATGTTCGCAAATTAAACAAGTTTTTGTTGCAACAGGGCAACTCGCCAGTAAGTATACACGTTAGCATCCTTGGTANAATGTTCGCAAATTAAACAAGTTTTTGTTGCAACAGGGCAACTCGCCAGTAAGTATACACGTTAGCATCCTTGGTATCACGTGGCACATCTAATTAATATTCAGTTTCTGTTCATACATTAGCCATCACAGGAGGGATCGATGCAGTGACTGTGGATATNGTTGAAATGTTCGCAAATTAAACAAGTTTTTGTTGCAACAGGGCAACTCGCCAGTAAGTATACACGTTAGCATCCTTGGTAGCACGTGGCACATCTAATTAATATTCAGTTTCTGTTCATACATTAGCCATCACAGGAGGGATCGATGCAGTGACTGTGGATATCTGTTGTTTCAGAGTTACAAGATCTGATACAGGAATTCTGTAGACATTGTTCTTGACATAACCCCATATAAAAAATTCTAATGGAGTTAGGTCAGGAGAGCATGCAGGCCATCACAACCGATCCATCGTCCAGGAAAAGTCGTATCAGGTTAGACACGAACCTCCAAACCACAATGAGGCGGTGCNAATGTTCGCAAATTAAACAAGTTTTTGTTGCAACAGGGCAACTCGCCAGTAAGTATACACGTTAGCATCCTTGGTAGCACGTGGCACATCTAATTAATATTCAGTTTCTGTTAATACATTAGCCATCACAGGAGGGATCGATGCAGTGACTGTGGATATCTGTTGTTTCAGAATTGCAAGATCTGATACAGGAATTCTGTAGACATTGTTCTTGACATAACCCCATATAAAAAAATATAATGGAGTTAGGTCAGGAGAGCATGCAGGCAATCACAACCGATCCATCGTCCAGGAAAAGTCGTATCAGGTTAGACACGAACCTCCAAACCACAATGAGGCGGTGCNAATCACAACCGATCCATCGTCCAGGAAAAGTCGTATCAGGTTAGACACGAACCTCCAAACCACAATGAGGCGGTGCACAGTCTTGTTGCAAAATGCCATCTGGGTGATACTCAAGCAACTGAGGAACAGCAAACAATTGCAACATGGCCAGATACACTGGAGATGTGATGGTGCCCTCAGCGAAAAAGAATGGTCCGATAATATTGTCATGCAAAAGTACGCACCAAACATTCACCTTTCGGGATGCCTCTTATACACTGACACCTCACCAGGGGTCTCTGAACCCCAAATATGCACGTTATGCCGGTTCACTACACCGCTGATAAAAAAGATCGCCTCGTCAGAAAAAGTAACACGTTTGAGGTAGCCATCATCGCCCTCAATACGTGATAACATTTCAACTGCAAAGTCATGCCGATGCGTGGCATCATTGGGCAACAAAACCTGACCAATTTTCACTTTGTATGCACGAAACAATAAACGTTTGTGTAAGTTATCATGAAGAGAAATTTTAGGCATCTGTAATTCACATGAGGCCCTACGCACTGATTTCTTGGGACTTCGCACAAAAGACTCACTGCTTCCACCCTTTCAGCTGAGGTTTATGGTCGGTCAGTTTACCGGTAAGTCAGCAACAGATCCTGTGTTCTTGAACTTGTCACACCACGACTTAATGCTCTTGACATCGGGTGGCAGTTTTCCATTCGTTGTCTGAAAGTTCCTCTTCACTGTTATTGGTGACTGGGTCTCGTGATACCAGAGGACACACNCAGTTTTCCATTCGTTGTCTGAAAGTTCCTCTTCACTGTTATTGGTGACTGGGTCTCGTGATACCAGAGGACACACAAAGCTTTTTCCTGATTTGATAACATTTCAGGTTTCCTGGACATTGCAACTGCTACACTAGCCACATTATTGAAACCTGCAACAAACAAATTGGTTAGTTTTCCAATTTTTTGGCACCATTTTAACATCTTACACATAGTAAGATATAAATAAAGTTTGTAATTAGGGAAAGAATTTTCGGACATCATGTAATATTGTTTCCCGAGATAGGGCACCAGAGCTTAATTCTCCATGTGGTGCTATCTTCCAAAATGGTGGGAAAAGAGTTTATATATTAGCTTATTTGAGGTTTGCATAAATATTTCCAGTGTATAAAGTTAAGTTAGAATTTCTTACTCCGTATAGTAGATATAGCATACTAAGCTCAAATGTTTATATAGACACAATTTTGTAAGTAATTGTCTGATCATATTTAAACATATAAATTAATATGGCCTATCGCAGTACTACTTTGCGAAAATTGGTAGGAATCGATAGATTTCTTCCTCAGATAAGACACAAAAACTTTATTTTTCGCGTGGCACTATCTCAATAAATGTTGCACAAGAGATAATTTGTGGAAACAAATTTCATGGTCTCTAATAAATACTGTCAGCAGACAAAGTTAAGTTGAAATTGATTATATGGTTTGAAACATGTAGCATACTAAAAATGTCTGTATGGCCGCTACTTTTAAAATAAGTTTCCAACCCGCTTTAAAAACTATCCATTCGCATCGCCTGCCTTATTACTACATGTTTGCCAAATTTGGTAGTACCCAGTTAATTTTTTCCCCAAAATATGAAAAAAAATTCTTCATTGAGTGTCATCTTACAAAATAGCGGTCAAAAGACACATTTTGTGGCTATAATAGACACTGCCTGCATATAAAGTTAAGTTGAAATTGGTTGCATGGTTTCATAGCTTTAGCATACTAATCTAAAATATGTATATGACCACCTTTTCGAAAATAAGTGTCTGACACACTTAAAACATACCAATTTACATCGCTTACTAAGGTACTACTTATATGCCAATTTGGTACGAGTCAGTAGATTGTATCCCTATATATGACACAAGAACTTAATTTTCCATATGTCACTATCTTACAAAATGGCGACCAAAAGTGNTGTGTCACTATCTTACAAAATGGCGACCAAAAGTGACTATGCATTGGCACAATAGATACTTTCAGAATATAAAGTTTGGTCGAAATTGATAGAATGGTGTGGTAGATATAGCAAATAACCATAAAATATTTGTATAGCCGCCATTTTGAAAATACATTTCTTATACNCAGTTTTCCATTCGTTGTCTGAAAGTTCCTCTTCACTGTTATTGGTGACTGGGTCTCGTGATACCAGAGGACACACTAAGCTTTTTTCTGATTTGATAACATTTCAGGTTTCCTGGACATTGCAACTGCTACACTAGTNGACACACTAAGCTTTTTTCTGATTTGATAACATTTCAGGTTTCCTGGACATTGCAACTGCTACACTAGTCACATTATTGAAACCTGCAACAAACAAATTGGTTAGTTTTCCAATTTTTTGGCACCATTTTAACATCTTACACATAGCAAGATATAAATAAAGTTTGTAATTAGGGAAAGAATTTTCGGACATCATGTAATATTGTTTCCCGAAATAGGACACCAGAGCTTAATTCTCCATGTGCTGCTATCTTCCAAAATGGTGGGAAAAGAGTTTATATATTAGCTTATTTGAGGTTTGCATAAATATTTCCAGTGTATAAAGTTAAGTTAGAATTTCTTACTTTGTATAGTAGATATAGCATACTAAGCTCAAATGTTTATATAGACACAATTTTGTAAGTAATTGTCTGATCATATTTAAACATATAAATTAATATGGCCTATCGCAGTACTACTTTGCGAAAATTGGTAGGAATCGATAGATTTCTTCCTCAGATATGACACAAGAACTTTATTTTTCGCGTGGCACTATCTCAATAAATGGTGCACAAGAGATAATTTGTGTAAACAAATTTCATGGTCTCTAATAAATACTGCCAGCAGACAACGTTAAGTTGAAATTGATTATATGGTTTGAAANAAACAAATTTCATGGTCTCTAATAAATACTGTCAGCAGACAACGTTAAGTTGAAATTGATTATATGGTTTGAAACATGTAGCATACTAAAAATGTCTGTATGGCCGCTACTTTTAAAATAAGTTTCCAACCCACTTTAAAAACTATCCATTCGCATCGCCTGCCTTATTACTACATGTTTGCCAAATTTGGTAGTACCCAGTTAATTTTTTCCCCAAAATATGAAAAAAAATTCTTCATTGAGTGTCATCTTACAAAATAGCGGTCAAAAGACACATTTTGTGCCTATAATAGACACTGCCTGCATATAAAGTTAAGTTGAAATTGGTTGCATGGTTTCATAGCTTTAGCATACTAATCTAAAATATGTATATGACCACCTTTTCGAAAATAAGTGTCTGACACACTTAAAACATACCAATTTACATCGCTTACTAAGGTACTACTTATATGCCAATTTGGTACGAGTCAGTAGATTGTATCCCTATATATGACACAAGAACTTAATTTTCCATATGTCACTATCTTACAAAATGGCGACCAAAAGTGACTATGCATTGGCACAATAGATACTTTCAGAATATAAAGTTTGGTCGAAATTGATAGAATGGTGTGGTAGATATAGCAAATAACCATAAAATATTTGTATAGCCGCCATTTTGAAAATACATTTCTTATACATTTAAATTGCATGCGTTGATATTATTTACGTGGCAAATTCGGCGAGAATCGGTTAAATAGTTTTAGAGAACTAATGTAAAAACTTTATTTTCTCATGTAATGCTGTCTTCCAAAATGGTGAACCAATGGCGATATCCATCTATAAATTCAATGTTTACATAATGAACTGTCAAAGTAAATGTTTGTATTTTAAATATATAAGAAACTTATTTTCAAAATTGATTTTAGGAGGAGATATATAAATAACACACACTTGCACACAGGCAGGAAAGTTTTCTCATAAGCCTATCCTACCTACAGAAAGTAGATTAAAAAGTATGTTCTGGCGCAGTGGATCATGAAGGTGAAGTGCGGAGCAGGTCAATGACATCGGACGTTGGCCAAGCAGAGGCTCTTCAATGTGCAAGCCAAAAAGTCCGCAAATCAGGAAGGGTCAATAAGGAAAGATGCCTTTTGATTTACATTATTGGCCCAAGCCGCCATCTTCAATTTATGTGATATTTACCTCGACAAGCGATGACCTTGGTATAATCTTAAAAACGTACAATTAAATAATTTTCGGGAACTCGTAAAAAAATGGGGAAAATTACATTATTGACTTCAACCATTGGCTTGAGTTTCCGTGACATTGACTCCAGGTGACATCAAACCCGAAAAATCGAGATAAATCACAAAAATTAGGAAAGAAAAATAAAATAAAAATCTGAGGAAAAATACATTTTTGACCTCGATCACCATCGTGGATTTCTGTATCCTCGATACATGTGACTAGAACCCAAAAAATTTGGAAAAATTATTTTAAAATTTTTTTAAAAATACTTTTTAACTGTAGGTAAAATATAATATTCTAAATTATGTTTAAAAAATCCCCCCCCCCACAAATAAAAATTTTATTTCACAAAATGCTTTAAAAATAAAATTATTATTAAAAGACTAGTAGTGTTTGTTTTTCTCCTGCATTCCACTCCAGTGTTCAATTATCGTAAATATGGCGGAGCACACCCACTCCCAGTATGGAAGTCCAGTAGACGACTGACCCCCACTGCTATATTTCATTGGCTATTTAGTTGACCTCCCATACAACTACCCCTTTTCAGCGATTCGTTGGTTTTGTCACACCCGACCCCTGAACTCCCTCATCACTGTCCCATAATTTACCCACCATGGCACAAACTCCACCATTGCCATTAGAGTGTGATAGTGATTTAATGAAAATGTCACATTGCTCCCTTGTGATTGACTGTTGGTCACATGACATCTCGGCCTCAGCAGATAAATAATGTGGCCAAAGACAAGCCATGCACAGTTCTTCGTCTGATGCGAGGGTGACGTATCGCTCTCTCTTGTCTTTCTGAGTATTGAGTCTGTTAATATTCGACTGTTCCATCACAATTCTCTGGGTATTATTGACGTGTGGTGTGTACATAGGATAGGCATTGCGCTGTTTCCACACCCTGCTATAGTTATCCAGGGCAGGCAGCCAGCTAGCCAGGGCAGGCAGCTGACAACGAAACTTCTAGGGAAACACCCTCGGGACAGTCCCGATGCGTAAGGACACGTGGGGAAGAACCGAAGCCGAATGAAAGAGGGTGAGTCCCGAGAAATAGCTGATATGTGGCCCTCGACGAAGGAAGCTGGGGTGTCCCCGACGAGAATTAGTGCAGACACAGCTTCGTAGGAATCCCCGCCACAGTAACCTCGCCCTCCCTCCACCCTCGTAAGGGCGCACAAGCCGCTGACGAGACACGAAATCATGCACAAAAAACGCGCGAGGTACACAGGGGATTTCCCGATTTCTCTTTCTAGAAACTGCTGACAGCTAACTTGAATATAGCGGGACAGGAGTTAAACTCACGAGGCAGCTGAGGCAGGAAGTCAGTTATTCAGAGTCAGACGTTCAGAGGCAGTTGAATCCACGCTGTCCGGAGAATCATCAGTCAAGCAGACATGTCGCATGCAGAGAGGCGGCAGTCGGGTGAGTCAGTCGAGACCGGGTTCGGATCCCGGCAGAGCCAATTATCGCCAGCCGAGACGGGAGTTGTTCGGCGGCACAGCCGCGAGACGAGTTAGGTGTTCAGCCGAGATGGGAGGNCTCTAGAAACTGCTGACAGCTAACTTGAATATAGCGGGACAGGAGTTAAATTCACGAGGCAGCTGAGGCAGGAAGTCAGTTATTCAGAGTCAGACGTTCAGAGGCAGTTGAATCCACGCTGTCCGGAGAATCATCAGTCAAGCAGACATGTCGCATGCAGAGAGGCGGCAGTCGGGTGAGGCAGTCGAGACCGGGTTCGGATCCCGGCAGAGCCAATTATCGCCAGCCGAGACGGGAGTTTNGATCCCGGCAGAGCCAATTATCGCCAGCCGAGACGGGAGTTGTTCGGCGGCACAGCCGCGAGACGAGTTAGGTGTTCAGCCGAGATGGGAGGCGAAGGAGACACGGGAGTAGGCAGTCATGTGATGGGAACAGTGCCGAGAACTTATGAGTAAATTCCCGGAAACGAGTGGCAGCCCCATTCCCCGAGGAGACGTAGTCATGCGCCGGATGGTGACGAGGCAAGCAGTCTGACAGTCAGTAAGTCAATTGTGACATCGCCAGGGAGAGAACGTAGGAACAGCAGAGACTTTATGTGCAGATTTCCGAGACAAATCAAGTAGAAGTGTCGAGCACTAATGATTAGATTCCCGAAATAGTAATGGTAGGTGCCGAGGTTGGTAAGTCAGAAGCGCGAACTGGATCAAAGGGCAGACATCGACGCTGGAGAGGAGACGCGAGGTCTTCGACGAGAAACGCCAGCCGAGGTCACAGACACACTCCAAGTCCCCGGGAAACCATCCCAGACTTCCGAGAGAGTCAGTCAAAGCTGCAGGAAGAAGCCAGCTGAATACAGCACGCCAACGAGAGCCAGTCCGAGGCGCATAGAATTCCGCCCACCAGCCCTTCAGGCCTACGACTTGTAGGGGTCTCAGTCTCGCCGGTTTGTGTAAANAGAAACGCCAGCCGAGGTCACAGACACACTCCAAGTCCCCGGGAAACCATCCCAGACTTCCGAGAGAGTCAGTCAAGGCCGCAGGAAGAAGCCAGCTGAATACAACACGCCAACGAGAGCCAGTCCGAGGGCCTGAAAAAGGGTCACCCCATTCACCAGGCCTCAACTACCAACGAAGACAACTCACCAAAAGCCGCAGTCACAGATAAGTAGAAACATCTCGATTCAAACAACCTTCCCGGCGCATAGAATTCCGCCCACCAGCCCTTCAGGCCTACGACTTGTAGGGGTCTCAGTCTCGCCGGTTTGTGTAAATACCTGTGTTACCTTCAGACAAATAAAATTCTGGTGTGTTAACTAACGGAGAAAACGAGTATTTGTTTACCTCTAACGCAACAACCACAGGTGCCCTTAGTCTGCACCAAAGTATAATAACTATGTACTCTACTAGCCATCATCCTGTATAACTCAGGTGGCCTAGTAGCGACATTATCTAATGTGGTCGTAATTACACACAAAGTTTCCCACCAAATTAAAAAAAGAATCTACTCAAACTTCAAATACCTGTTCAGACCAGCGAGCTATTGGAGTGTAGAGATCAAGATCAAGCGTTCATCTTGTGCCTGCGATNTACTCAAACTTCAAATACCTGTTCAGACCAGCGAGCTATTGGAGTGTAGAGATCAAGATCAAGCGTTCATCTTGTGCCTGCGATCAGAGTCCCGACTTGGGCTTTGGTGGTATCATCGCTGACTCCAGCTGGACTGCCTACATTGTGAACGATTCCATTNGGTGGCCTAGTAGCGACATTATCTAATGTGGTCGTAATTACACACAAAGTTTCCCACCAAATTAAAAAAAGAATCTGCTCAAACTTCAAATACCTGTTCAGACCAGCGAGCTATTGGAGTGTAGAGATCAAGATCAAGCGTTCATCTTGTGCCTGCGACCAGAGTCCCGACTTGGGCTTTGGTGGTATCATCGCTGACTCCAGCTGGACTGCCTACATTGTGAACGATTCCATTNTCAGAGTCCCGACTTGGGCTTTGGTGGTATCATCGCTGACTCCAGCTGGACTGCCTACATTGTGAACGATTCCATTCACAAGCCATTAGGGTTGGGCCTTTGAAATTCAGTATGTAGATATTATTTCCAACCCCGAGAATGTGGGTATAGCATGTTAGGTTTAAAGACATTTTATAAGCATATAGTTAGCCACCATTTTCGAATAATTGGNGAGAATGTGGGTATAGCATGTTAGGTTTAAAGACATTTTATAAGCATATAGTTAGCCACCATTTTCGAATAATTGGCGATAGAGCCACCAAACTCAGGCCGTAAGTAACACTTTCAACACTTGTATGTCACATTAGTAGAGTAGTGCTTTTATAATAATAGGTGGCATAACGCTTTGCTGCAGTTTCCTTAAGTGGTCGGAGAACATTTTAACAGTACAGCAGAAACACTGCACGCCTTGCACGTAGGAGCGATAAGGTGCAAGGCGTACGTGTTAGTATCGCTCGTATCGCTCACTCGCTTCTGAGCCTTGAACGTGCAAGACAGCTCCAGATACACAGGAGCCGTAAGTGGATTAGTCTCTGCCATCTAGGATTTACGAAATTTTCACCGTAATTTGCAACACAGATTTTATATTTTATTTTGGGCATTGACATGTCATAGGGCATTACTTTGCCCCCGTTTTGAAACATGTATTGCTAGACTACTGTTGCCAGTATAATTTTTATGAATGCAGGCAACAAACATTTACTTATTTCTTGCCGGAAGTCACTACTCAAAAATTAATAAACATGACGGAGTTGTGATAGTTTCGTAAAGCTTTAGAAACTATTTATTATTTGTGCAATGTCATGTGAAAAATTTCGTTAAACGTTCTTAAATGGAACTTACAGCTAAATTAGTGAAAATCCAAAATGTCGGGGCCTGATTTCCTATAACGCACTAATTTACTTAGACTATGAGTTAATCTTAGTTGAACCCGTATGGTTTTGACAGCTGTAATTGAAAATCAGGCGTCCGATGTGTTCTCTACGCCAATTTCACTTTACCATTCCAAAAACTTACCCATGAATGCTGGCAACAGAAGTTTGTATCAATTTACTCATGTACAATTCTGTTAGGGCGGAATATCAGACGCCATATTGGCTCGTAATTTGCGTGCAGAGTTATCTACCTGAAGCGAAAGCAGATTCAAGCTATATTGCACAGAAGCAGTTCCAGAGTGTAATGACACAGTATTCTTAATTTTCGGGACATGTGTTTCATTTTCTTTCGNTATTGCACAGAAGCAGTTCCAGAGTGTAATGACACAGTATTCTTAATTTTCGGGACATGTGTTTCATTTTCTTTCGTTTGGCTAAGCTTCGTAATATGTTTATCGGGTTTGAAATTAAAAGCCGTGGTGGTTCGTTTTACCGTGATAGTTTGTTTATCGGGCATACGTTTGCCTTTTAACGTTTATCAGGCATCCGGGTTTAGTTTCGAACATCGTAGTTTTCAGTAAGCGTCAGCATTATTTAGAAACTTTCAGACTGCGTCGACAGTTTTAGTTCCTATGGCACAGTTTCGATGGCGTGTGAAGAGAGTGCGTGGCAGCCCACGCCATGCCCTTTTTCGGGGCGAGGGGGGTGATAGGCAGCACAAGTACACGTGTTGCCTGTCGCCCTTCAGGTCAGTTGGAGGTCAGTTGGAAGTCAGTCACCCTTCACGTCAGTTGGAAGTCAGTCGCCACTCAGTTCAGTTGATATCGTGCAGTCGTCTGAAGCAGTCAACTAGTGCTCGCCTAGGCCGCGTCGGGTGTGACGCTAACCTCCACATCGGCAAATTTGAACTTACGAGATTATTTCTACGCCAGTATTGGAGGTCGCTGCATTTCTTATTTCTTCGGGCCAGTTTTTAAGAAACGTAATAATTCGTAAACGATTGTGGCGCTGTTATGCACTTGTATGTTTATCTGTGAACGGTTCGTACTCTGCATACTCTGAACTTTGTATGTGAACTGTGTCACTAAAAATTGCAAATAAAAGTATAGAACAAAATACTCTGGAACTTGACTTTATTTCATAATTAATTGGCGTCCATTTTACAGAGTCTCGTGTTACTCCGTCTTNTGGAACTTGACTTTATTTCATAATTAATTGGCGTCCATTTTACAGAGTCTCGTGTTACTCCGTCTTGAGCTAGTCGTGTGGAAAGTTATCGCCGAATGGCAACGTAAAGTCGACTATAACTTTGTGACTGTGTGCGTGCCAACGTTACAAGAGTTTTTCGCTAGGTAACACTATCATCACCTAAATGGGTCAGAAGCTGCAAAACGTAACAAAAAAAAAAGTGTAGCAAGGAGCTACGCTGTTGCCAGTTCGTCACAGCCCCACACCGACTGTCATGGTTCCTCGACTCGCGATTGCGAGTGGATGAAAGAAATTTGTCGCGCTGACCATTTATGTCTCAAAACTTTCAAACCCCATGTAAACCAGTACAAAATACAGGCATGACTATTTTCACAGTTAGAAATATGTTTAATTCTACTTAAATTTTATTTTTTTTTAATATATATATAAACATAATCCTATACACCTGTTGTACCTTCATACGAAATAACATATGCGGAAGTAGTTAATAACTAATCCAAAATTGACATAGATTGCATTTTTAACGATTTGAAATTTACTGTCTAGTAAATAAGTGCTTTGAGATGTTTTGATACTTCCTCTAACCAATTTGTAATGCAGTTTGATTAAATTCCTATTTGTAAAAATATTATATTTATATAGTAGTGCATGTCATCTCTGTTCTATGCATGTCATTTAAAAATTAAGATATAAACAAACACGTTCATCATCGTAGACTATGTGACTGACAGTTGTGTTGTTTTGGCATAGGTAAATGTTGGATACATGCGCAGAAGACGAATAATAGGTCTACCCCACCTTTAGTCTATGTGGTAGGTACAAGTATAGATTTATAAGTTCCGGTCAAAACTCACATTCGTAATTTAAAATCCGCTTGGATATTATTTCAGGTTTCAAAGTAATCTTGAAAACACTAGTGTGTACTTGAGTTATAATATTCTTCAAATGTATTACAAAACTCATTTTGTGTGAAGGCTGTTTGTGTATTTATCTGTAGCGTAGCCAGAAATGTCTCAACGGAGAGGTTACACTGACTGAAGGAAAGGAGGGAGGTTATACTGGCATTAGCAGTGCTGACGCATGTGTTAGGAGAAATATTTGAAGAAACATTACTTCACAATATAATAAAATGCATCAAAGTTTATAGCAATTATGGCTTTATCAAAATNATGTGTTAGGAGAAATATTTGAAGAAACATTACTTCACAATATAATAAAATGCATCAAAGTTTATAGCAATTATGGCTTTATCAAAATGAAAGGTTTATTAATAACTTTAATTCTAATATTTGACATCCTTACGGTCAAAAGGAGGGGAGTGGGTTTACAACATCCAATTCACACCCCCATCCCCCTTGTGGCTACGACGATGTTATTGGTGGATAAGTGTATGCAGTGTCAAATGTATAATAGCATATTTTCTGTTTATCATAATTTCAAAGCAATTCTGCTTTGCCGTATTTGTGGACCTTACAAATAACGAATTCCGTATGACATAAATTAAGAAGCAGAAACATCCTCTGTGCAAACTCTGCCAGAACATTGTCACTTTAGTCAACTTTAGAAAAGCCAATTTACTGTTTCAAAATAGCGGGAATAGCATTGCTTCACAATACAGCATCACGATGTTTCTGAGTTGACAACATTAGTTTCGTATCATAACAGAGAATTTCAATACCAAGTAGCAAATAACAATAATACTAAGTAGCAAATAAGAATTATTCGCTACACATATTCGTGCTTCTGCTGCACTTTCCTGTCAATACATAATCACTTTCTTTCGTAAACAAGATACAGAAACCATATATAAGGTATTGCTTTGTATACCACTAACGTTATCTGAAACCAATATCACGTTACAGTTTTTCAATTAAGTTTGTTTTGAGCCATGATTTAGTGACTAAGTGCTGCTTTTTTTTATTATTCATAGCCACGTGTGAATACGTAAAATACATTATGTAAGTCGACTGCGATGCATATTGCAAACTAAATTCAAAGATTTTCACCTAGGAGCCTGAGCGAATACATCAGCATAACTANTCGACTGCGATGCATATTGCAAACTAAATTCAAAGATTTTCACCTAGGAGCCTGAGCGAATACATCAGCATAACTATTCGAGTAAAAAACGAGACATGTATCGTAAATTTTTTTTTTTACTAACCTACTCTAAAACCAAGTGTTTTATGTGAGCCCGCTGTAGGGACGGGAGTTAAGTGCGTCTCATGGCTAAGCCCCATACGCCTACAAGGGAAGGAAATCATGCGTGCTGCAATGGCCAGATTTTGGCCATGAAAACCTCCCTAAGTGTACTTATAGCTAAACTACTATACTAAGAAAAGAAAGGGGAAACCCGGCATAGGCACCGTAAAAGCCCTTTCGACAGGAAAGAATTTAAAAATTGTTGCATGCATTATCAGAATTGACTTAAAATGCTACAGGAGACAGATAGGTGGAAACCATGCTCTTTATTAGTAAGGAGAGGAAATACTATCGTATGTCTCATATAATTTGGCGAAATTTTGACAGTCAGTGAGTGGCAACTTGACGTATGCGAAAGCAACAAAGTGCCATTTACAAAATCCTGTATCAGCTGATGCACGAACGAACAAAAGTTAATATTACGTTGGCTATTCTGTGTGCACTGCCGACGCACTTCAGACAAGCAGAAAATACGCGATAAGATAAGAGTTCCTAGATTCATTAATACATTTTATTTCACGTGGTCACAAAAACAGTGGTTGTTAGTGTTACAAACTAAACTTCGTGATAAAGTAGTAATGTACTGGTGTTCAAAATGAAATGCACAATAAAACAATCCGTACCCAAATGAAACGCAACTTCAAAACCTTTTTCACACCGTTTCCCCACTCTCCATCCATGCTTTTCATACGTGCTTGACATTAATTCCAAAAACATACAGAAGTATTGCATGATATTGTTGAATTATTTTTTCTAATAATTTGATGAAATATGTTTTAAATTCGTGTCGTCCCGAGCCAGTAATAGAAGAAAAGTCAACTTTTAAAAAGACGGGATCAAGAGGCTGCTATCTGTTGAGCAATTCAAACGACTCACACCTCGACCTGTCATGCCATGCGCGCCATATATCCGCTCTTTCCCGAAGCATTACCAGCCAGAAAGATACCAATAGTTTTATTTTTCCGCGAGCTCTGCATAATTTTTAAAGTACAGCGATTTTTAGTACTAGTAATTTCTATTCGGCCGGTAATCGTTCGTCTACGTAAATTATACGCCATATTGTTCTCCCGAAAGCCCATTTCCTTATTTCCGTGTTGTTGCTATATTGCGTTATTCCACGTCATATATTTCCAACCCCAACTGTTTATAATCAGTAATAGAAGAATTACTGCTTTGCAATCAATAGTCGTTGGTGAGTTGTTGGCGAATAAAAGTGCGTAGTCAATCAAGTTTCCCGAATTACTTTTAGTTCCAGTTATATTAACTATGATGTCCAAAGTGTGATAATAGCTACAACTATGGTAGATGAACCAGTAGTCGACATCCTAAGCTCGAAATCTCAGTTTTGCACTCATATTCCCGTTTTTTTGTTAAACTCTCAACTTGCAGTTTCGTTTTCCTAGTTCATCTGCTTCTTATGTTACTCTAGCAATTGTCTCAAACTTATAAAATGTTTAACACTATTAGAATACCTACATATTCCAAAACCCATGTTTTGCATTAGTAGTTGACACTGTCGAAAATCGAATGTTCCAGTAGTCGACATGGGTGTTTGGAACGCATAAAGGGTTCGTAAAAACGTTAGAAACACTTGAATAACTCGTTTTATTTTAACATGATTCATTTTATCTACAATATTAGAGCTCATTCTTGTTAAAGGAACTGTCGTGTTAAAAATAACGTGCATATTGTTGGCCCGCAAAATAGTTTTAGGATTGGTAAACAAAATGTGTACCACAAGGTAGGTAACTGAGTTTATTAAGTACATTAATTATAAGTAATTCACAAATATTCATAATACACAGGCTCTTTATTTAGAGAGTTGTACCTAATACATGTAAATTAGAGACTAGTTATTCAATAAAACACGNATAATACACAGGCTCTTTATTTAGAGAGTTGTACCTAATACATGTAAATTAGAGACTAGTTATTCAATAAAACACGAAAAAAAACTATTATAAACTCCAATACAAAAACAAACACTCTCAGGAAAGTATATCAAAAATCTACGCTGACTGGGTGTGNCTTCTTCAATAAAACACGAACAAAACTATTAGAAACTCCAGTACTAAAACAAAGACTCTCAGGAAAATAAAAATAATGTACGCCAACTGGATGTGGAAACTGATATCTAGTATTTAAAGAATCTCCTCCAAATATCAGTGGCCTAGAGATTCCCTCTATTACTTGATTTATATTTATAATTAGTAATGTCTAACCTGAAATAACTATATCTGAGCAGTTCAACAATTTTGATTTTAGCCACTCAATAGGTAGTTTATAAGCCCTGACAGAAAACATTAGGGGGATTCAGTAGTCGACATGGGTGTCGACCACTACAAAATGTTAAGAAATGAGCTCTAGTAGTCGACACCCTCACGCCTTGAATAACTAATGAATTCGAACAATCTAAGGTGCACTCTAGGAGCAAAACAACCTAATATGAAGATAACATGAAAGTATTCACAATGGACAATGTTTTTCGGACAAATAAACACGAAGTTAATCTTACCTTCCTTGTCAGCAGACCGTCGTGAACACACTACTTTGACGACTGATCAACAGTGCAGATTCAACGGTCACTCTTATCACATTTTACCCGCCAATATCCGCGTGGCAATCATTGTTTCTCATACAGGAGGCATTAAGTTTGCCGCCACAAATAAGAGTCTCGCTAAACAATGTTCTTAAGCCTTATTATTTGGTGTTTAAACCCGCAGTGTCGACTACGGGTACACTGTCGACTACTTGTGCATTTACCCTAATGTCTCGCAAATGTTAACCCAAATTCGGTGTCTCGGACAAATTAAAAAGAGTTAGCAAATATTTAATTTTTTGTTAGGTTTTATATTTTTACTTTTATAACCTACAATTTTTTTTATAGACAGATGTCAGTCTATAAATACCTTAAAATTGGTTTAGCAATACAGTACAATGGCAAGTGGATTAGCTGACAGCGTGTTGATAAAATATACAGCCTTTACTTGACGCACCAGCTAATGGCGAAAGGATACAGAAACGAAAAGTAAACATTTGGCGCTACTTTCGTCGAACTGTCAAAATCTTGCCAAGTAACGTGAGACAGAGAGTAGTCGAGAGGGAACTGATAACGTAAATATATCAAGAGTCTGACACGCCAGCAACCTATAGCACGAGTCCCGTGTCAGTGGACACACGAAAGCGAGCTGGCAACACTGTGCCTGCTGGCTCGATTTAACATTACAACTATTGGCCTTGAAAAATGTTGGTGAGGGGGGGAGGCACGGTGGATTCGAAGACATCTCGATTACAGCTCTTGTAGTTCCGGTGTGTCGTGCAGAGGTCAGCAGTGACCAGAGCTATCTTTACGGCAAAAAATGTGAATACCGCAGCAATATCGTTGTTGGCGTAGTGTTTAATTGCACGGCTAAATGTTCGTTACCGGTCACACAGATAAAGAATTTGTCAGCTATTTTGTTTTCTAGAAACATGGCAGAATGCCAAAAAGAGGTCAATTTCTAACTATACATAAATTAACATAAGAAAAAACTCATTTGAATAATGTAGTCTTCGGCAAATTGAAATCTGCCAAATACAGTGACTGTTAAAATTAACTGTTACAATTTCTTACATATACAATGTTTGTTTCTTGGCAGAGTTTATATCTCATATCGACCTACAACATTCTTTTTTCATTCAAGAATATGCAGCAGTGTTGTTTATAAAGCTTTTTTTTTTTTCTAAAAACATAAAAATTATTTAATTTTCTTAAATATTAAACAACTTTATTGATTCTAATTTTTAAAATGATTTTTACATGAAACAATTTGACCATATCTTTAATATTATCAACATAAATCCGCGGAAATAGAACACGGCACATATGTAACACTACCTCTTAAATGAATCAAATAAAAATCGAGGTGCTAACTTTTAAAGCATTACACACATATTTTAACCAAATCGACCCAATAATTTCACACAGTTAATAATCTTATTTTAAAAAATAAGACGATTACGCAAAACAAATATTCTCTTTTATTTTTATGTGATATGTAACTTTTTTTGTTTTATTTTCGTGCCTGTAAAAGCAGAGATATTATTTTGTTCGTGTGTCACGTGCTATTTTCTTATTAATAATCCTAGGAACGTTTTTGTTGGTAGACGATAAACTGAAATTAAGAGAAAACAAAACATTTTTAAAACGAAAATTTTTGACGAAATCTATTTCAATTGACTGCTTAAAAGACTAAATAGCCGCGATCATGGCGTGCATGTAACGAAATATTTTTTTCAATGAACTTAATTTAAATCTAAATTTGTTCGTTTCAAGTAACCTTAAGCCCCTATCACGATTCCGGTAAAAGTTTCGTAAGGCAGGATTTACAACAACGTGTCCGTCCGTCCATCAATCACGTGACCAACAGCCAATCAGAGGTGGCCATTAATTCTATCCGTCCATCCGTTAAAGATTGGCAAACTTTAACTTTCGATGGACGGATGGATAAAATTACCGCCTTCTAAACTTGCACGTTTTGTTACCCGTTCATTGCAAGTGCTGTGTAGTGTTAGCAGCTTTTTGTTTTGGCCGTCTTTTGTTTTCATATGCTTCTTTATGCAGCTGTAAAATGAAATTACGTTACATTTTTTTTAAAGATTTATTGATAATTATGTTTACAAACAAGAGTACCTTCTTTGCAATAGTAAAAGAAATACAATCATGCTTTATATGCTTTAAAATTTTTTTTAGCGTCGATTAGTTTTCGTTATGTACGTGTATGCGCATTTTGGGTACCTGCAAACACAATACCGCCAAAAAATTATCACTTTTTATGGAAATTTTTTTCTATTTGTAAAAATTTTAGTTTTTATTAGTTTGCAGCAATGAACTGACGGAAGTACGAGGACTGCTTGTAAACATTGACTAAATATGATACGGTTGTAAAACGTTCGGCTGGGAGACGGACGGACGGATGACGGATGGACGCGACGGGCTATTGTAAATCCTACCTAAGTCTTCGATAACTACAGTGGTTATTGAAACCGAACAATGTATTTGACGCAGGGCGCGGTGGAAGGAGAGGTCCCAGCTACTGGCATTGTTCCAGAATTATTTAAAGACGTGTCGAGGAAATAGGGGCTCGGGACGCGACCGCGGCTGGTAGATTATACTGTAGCTAGACCATCGATAGCGGGGACGCACAGAGGGGCCGCGGTACTCGGGTGGTTAGCGCTCCGGCCTGACACCAAGATGATCCGCGCTCGATCCCTAGCGAGGTCACACCCGACTTGTGCTTGTGGAAAACGTAACAGACGTAGATGTTGGCACGGCGGGTTTCCTATAGGCTGTTCACTGTAATGTGAGCACTTTTGAGGCACTAATTACTTTCAGCCATTTTGTAATCCTTTAACCACCTTTTTAAAATAAACATTGCCATGTAAGTAATAAACACAGTGTGTATATTCCACCGCACTCGGAAGTTAACGTTTAAGGGTAACATAAAATATATATTTATTTACTATTATTCTGAATGAGAGGGCTATCAAAAGTGCTCACTTTACCGTTAATAGCCTATAGTAAACTTCATAAACTGTAATGGAAGGCTTTTACCTATACATTTTATGGATATACTACCATATATTATGCTGCAAAAATGTTTAGCACCGCTAGAATACATAATTGGTAACTTCCCTATGCATTTCACGGGTTTATGATCAAATGTAGGAACGCTACCATGGATGTATGGGAAAAAACTTTATCACCCGCTCTTTCTCGCTATACATATGTGTTCATTGGTCTGGTATATTTGCGAACAATTTCTTAGAGTGTAGGGTATACCCGCTTCCCCCACCATTACATTCCGTTGCTGTATCAGCCCCATGTCACTTCAACCCCGTGCGCTCAAGACCTTTGTCAAGAGGGAATAAATGGAAAAAAAATCTCAGAGTTACTAAATTTTGGGCTACTAAATGTTTTTTTTTTTTGCATATCAATTGCTCGTCCGTATTACGTCCAAATAGAACCGAATGAGAAGTTAAAATTTAAAGTGGCGTTTGTTGATGATCTCGGAAAACGTGTTGATTAAACGGATGTTAAAAAGGTTTTTTATATGGTAGTATACGATGAAGATTGAGAATTTCACATTTTTCACAACGTCATCGTTGCAGTGTGCAAGTATTATAATATAAATATAGAGGATGCGTGTACCTTAAAACAGAACGCCAACAATACCGCACTATAAAAAAGAACCCGGCACAAACGTTTCGGTAACCTCCATAGAATCGGCTGAGAAAACTGAATTCTAAAAGGGTGAATAGGTTATTTCAACAAAGCCTGCTTTTGTGGATAAATCATGACTGAAGACAATTGAGTTATATAGTAAAATCTTTTTATGTTATTACACTGAAGAGCCAAAAAAAACTGGCATAGGCGTGCGTATGCAAATAACAGAGGTGTGGAACCAATCAGAGTAACGCGATGCAGTCGGCAGCTAGATCGTGTTACTGCTGCTACAATAGCAGGTTATCAAGATTTAAGTGAGTTTGAACGTGGTGTTATAGTCGGCGCACGAGAGATGGGACTTAGCATCTCCGAGGTAGCGATAACATTTGGATGTTCACGTACGACCATTTCACGAGTGTACCGTGAATATCGGGAATCCGGTAAAACATCACATCGTCGACATCGCTGCGGCCGGAAAAAGATCGTGAAAGAACGGGACAAACGACGACTGTCGAGAATCATTCAACGTGACAGACGTGCAACCCTTTCTCAAATTGGCGCAGATTGGATTAGTGGACTGCCCTGCGGGATTCATGGTGTGAATTGCATCCTGCATACCTTCAGACATTAGTCGAGTCCATGTCACGTCGTCTTGCGGCACTTATGCGTGCTCGCGGGGGCCCTACACGATAGTAGGCAGGTGTACCAGTTTTTCTCGCTCTTCAGTGTATAACATACCAATTAAGTAAACTAAGTCAATAATAGATTTAGCTAGTTTTTTTTTTATAAGTTGGAGGGTTTTTAAGTTTGTGCAGTCAGATAGTTGGGTTGATGCAAAATGTGGCATTTTACCTAAAATGTTTACATTATCTTTAACATAGTAGTTATTTTATGATCGTATTTTTACAATAGTTTTCCATTCTGTGTAGGAATCATGCTAGTGATACATGCCAGTGCTTATATTTTATTACACGTTCATATCAGCTGTCTTTTTTATATGCCCGCACACGTACTGTGTACATGGACTGGTAAGTATTGTTTTTCAAGAGAATTGGCAAATTTTAGCATTAAAAATAACATTTAAATAAAATCAAGTACCTCATTTTAGCATTTTTCTGAAGACAAATTAACTGTACGTGTACTTTTGCGTTTCAAATATTAAAATTCAATTTTAAAATCATCGAAAGTTTGTACGNAG
Source organism: Clitarchus hookeri (assembly GCA_002778355.1). Taxonomy (NCBI): domain Eukaryota; kingdom Metazoa; phylum Arthropoda; class Insecta; order Phasmatodea; family Phasmatidae; genus Clitarchus; species Clitarchus hookeri. The sequence continues at coordinate 123,880 of NQII01001383.1, read as the reverse complement.
ACAAATTAACTGTACGTGTACTTTTGCGTTTCAAATATTAAAATTCAATTTTAAAATCATCGAAAGTTTGTACGAAATTGTAGAAGAGTATCACAAAATACACCGCAACCACCTAATCAACACTGGCGAAATCATGAAAAAAATTTCACTGAAAACAGGTGGTCATTAGTTCACTGCGAAGGTCAAATGTTTTAATTATATTATCCGTAGCCGCAACGAAGAGTGTAGAGTTGCATAATATAATATTGAGTGATGAAAAGTACTGTTCCGTATCTTGGGACTGGCCTGCCACGAACCTGACAAAATGTAAAGCTTCACAGAAAAGTCATCTGGAATTTGAGCGCTTATATGATAGACGTAAATTTTGTGTGGAGTTCGTGGTTAAAGGAAAGCAAAAATAGCCGTCTTTGCTTTGAAGTAGCGATTTCTTGATCATCTTTAACGGACATAATGTGTAGTTACATTTTCACGTTCGCCGAAGTCGGTNCTTTGAAGTAGCGATTTCTTGATCATCTTTAACGGACATAATGTGTAGTTACATTTTCACGTTCGCCGAAGTCGGTCTAATAGTTTACACTATTAAAAACTCGTTCTAAAAGAACTCTTTCTCTAAAATTAAATAAATAAATTTGAGTTAAGGAAACATTGCTTAATTTTATGAGTGCTTTGCGAATTATTGCGAATTGTGTATAACAAAAACGTAGGTAAAGTTGCAGTGTTTCTCAGACTATTAAAATCAAATTTTCAGTTAGAGATATAGTGTAAATTTAATACCAAATTTCATACAACTATATGCACTTCTCGGAAAAAACTATCAAAAACTATTCCATGCGAATTTAAAAAAAACTTTTATATCACTAACATAATTACACATCAATTACTTGCTATGGTGTATTTTCTAATTATTGCAGACTATTTCCTTTGAAGCTTAAGCAAAGTGCTATTAGCAACCAAATTCGGCCAAAATTGTGTTGCATACTTTTAAAAATAAATTATGAAAATTGATTCTGCGGGATCCTAATACACACACTTATCTATGCATACATTCTTAGAAACATAAAGTTATGTGATATGTCTCCTTGGGTTTATAGATATGAACACGTGTGTAAATGAAATAAGGTAATGTCTGGGAAGGGAAGTAATTTAAGGACGTGGTACGCAAAAGTTCCTCACACAGAATACTTTTAGAATATATTTTTTCTAAAATCTTTACCTCCATTCCGTCTTAAGCATGCAAACACCCGAAACAGGGACACAGACGTCAAGGTTCGGTGGTATAAAAATATCTCTGTATCCGCGCCTTGTGTCAGGCTGCCAGATGTACAGATATACCCATAACAATCCCTATTTTGCTCATTTTTTTCCGCGTACTGTTCTTGTCTCTAGCAGTACGTTAAATGTACCGATTTTTGAGATCAACTGCACAACCTAGCAAAAATTAATGCGATTACAAATTAGTGCTCGTAGCATCCTTGAAGAAATTTGTATTCTTTTCAAAACACGCTCTTGTAAATTCAAATAATTCAATTTTCATAGTCTCAAAAGACAAAAGGGAGAAAGTATTTTCACTAAAAAAAATTTAATATAATCTACAAATATTTTCATAATTAAGTATGCATACAATTTGTCCCTGTTAAGTACATGTATAAGCATGAAAGTTTGGTTTGTTAAATGTGCCTCTGTTCGATATGAACGAGACCTTTGTTAACTTATGATGAGCCGAGAAAGCAATGTCACCAACACATGTAGTGAGTTCCTCTCCGAATATCTGGCAACGCTAGCCTTGTAAAATTTCTTATAATTAAGGATTGGCGTCATTCCCCATGTTGAATTTTCCATTTATATGCTATTACTTTCTTTCCGATGGAATAATTAAGTATCTCATGTTATAGCTCGTTTACATTTCACAAATGCCTTTTTAATGTAGTCGCCAGACTGTATCCACACATTATATGGCATTATTGAAACGGCAAGAATCTATTAATAATTTGAAAATCAAGCTGCATAAACTACGTAATAATTACTTGACAAAAGTTCAGCATTTGTTTGTTTTACAGCGTAACGTATACTGCCAGAGAAGTATAGTAGTAGTTACAAGATAAATTTCCCCGAAACAACTGAAATATGCTAGAAACCAGTAATTCAAAATGGCGTATGAGGCCGAGCCTCAAGAATCATCTTTGACTTCTGTCCAGCAGCGGGCAGATTGCTGATACTGCTATAAAATTACATAATACTATGATTAACGCAGACAGGACTAAGCGACTGTATAACAATTGTCGCTTGCAGGAGCATGCTAAAAGCACCGACCTTCCAGCAAAGCAATCCGGGGTCGATTCCTGGCAGGTTCAATTCTCGAAGTTTGCTTGTGGGAAATGTGGTGGAAGTTGTCGTTAGCCTATGTCTTTTCTCTGGGTTTTCCCTTTTTCTTGCCCTTGTTGCTTCACCTTATCTTGTTTCACTTCCGCGCCTCTCGACGTCCCATACGTGCAAATTGGCGATGAGCGGGCGACTTGAATGTTCATCTCATTTCATCACCTCGTTTCTCAACATTCCCCGTGCAGATGGGCGATAAGATCATGANGGCGACTTGAATGTTCATCTCATTTCATCACCTCGTTTCTCAACATTCCCCGTGCAGATGGGCGATAAGATCATGACTTAGAAGTAGAATGATAGCAGGGAATTTGGCGCAAGGGGACGGGGTCTCGGAGCGTCGGAGCCGTTCATGCTGCCATTTCGGTCGCCTGGCGGCCAGCTTGTCCGCCATTTTTGATCCATGTGACATTGGCCTCGACCTTTAACACCAAAAATAAAAATAAAATATAAAANCAGCTTGTCCGCCATTTTTGATCCATGTGACATTGGCCTCGACCTTTAACACCAAAAATAAAAATAAAATATAAAAATTTTTTAAAAACTCCAAAAAATGTATAAACTAATTATATAAAAAAATATTTAAAAATATATTTTTAAAAACTTTAATTTCTGGAGGTCCCCTACACCCCACTCCGCAATACTCATTCCACCATCTTGGTGGGCGTCACAGCCACCATCTGCCATTTTGTTTTTTTTTTTTTCGTTTGTCATTTGTTTATACATTATTGGAGTTTGTCTCTAACCTTCATTCAACCACCATCTTGGTNTAGTTATTTTATGATCGTATTTTTACAATAGTTTTCCATTCTGTGTAGGAATCATGCTAGTGATACATGCCAGTGCATATATTTTATTACACGTTCATATCAGCTGTCTTTTTATATGCCCGCACACGTACTGTGTACATGGACTGGCAAGTATTGTTTTTCAAGAGAATTGGCAAATTTTAGCATTTAAAATAACATTTAAATAAAATTAAGTACCTCATTTTAGCATTTTTCTGACGACAAATTAACTGTACGTGTACTTTTGCGTTTCAAATATTAAAATTCAATTTTAAAATCATCGAAAGTTTGTACGAAATTGTAGAAGAGTATCACAAAATACACCGCAACCACCTAATCAACACTGGCGAAATCATGAAAAAAATTTCACTGAAAACAGGTGGTCATTAGTTCACTGCGAAGGTCAAATGTTTTAATTATATTATCCGTAGCCGCAACGAAGAGTGTAGAGTTGCATAATATAATATTGAGTGATGAAAAGTACTGTTCCGTATCTTGGGACTGGCCTGCCACGAACCTGACAAAATGTAAAGCTTCACAGAAAAGTCATCTGGAATTTGAGCACTTATATGATAGACGTAAATTTTGTGTGGAGTTCGTGGTTAAAGGAAAGCAAAAATAGCCGTCTTTGCTTTGAAGTAGCGATTTCTTGATCATCTTTAACGGACATAATGTGTAGTTACATTTTCACGTTCGCCGAAGTCGGTGTAATAGTTTACACTATTAAAAACTCGTTCTAAAAGAACTCTTTCTCTAAAATTAAATAAATAAATTTGAGTTAAGGAAACATTGCTTAATTTTATGAGTGCTTTGCGAATTATTGCGAATTATGTATAACAAAAACGTAGGTAAAGTTGCAGTGTTTCTCAGACTATTAAAATCAAATTTTCAGTTAGAGATATAGTGTAAATTTAATACCAAATTTCATACAACTATATGCACTTCTCGGAAAAAACTATCAAAAACTATTCCATGCGAATTTAAAAAAAACTTTTATATCACTAACATAATTACGCATCAATTACTTGCTATGGTGTATTTTCTAATTATTGCAGACTATGTCCTTTGAAGCTTAAGCAAAGTGCTATTAGCAACCAAATTCGGCCAAAATTGTGTTGCATACTTTTAAAAATAAATTATGAAAATTGATTCTGCGGGATCCTAATACACACACTTATCTATGCATACATTCTTAGAAACATAAAGTTATGTGATATGTCTCCTTGGGTTTATAGATATGAACACGTGTGTAAATGAAATAAGGTAATGTCTGGGAAGGGAAGTAATTTAAGGACGTGGTACGCAAAAGTTCCTCACACAGAATACTTTTAGAATATATTTTTTCTAAAATCTTTACCTCCATTCCGTCTTAAGCATGCAAACACCCGAAACAGGGACACAGACGTCAAGATTCGGTGGTATAAAAATATCTCTGTATCCGCGCCTTGTGTCAGGCTGCCAGATGTACAGATATACCCATAACAATCCCTATTTTGCTCATTTTTTTCCGCGTACTGTTCTTGTCTCTAGCAGTACGTTAAATGTACCGATTTTTGAGATCAACTGCACAACCTAGCAACAATTAATGCGATTACAAATTAGTGATCGTAGCATCCTTGAAGAAATGTGTATTCTTTTCAAAACACGCTCTTGTAAATTCAAATAATCCAATTTTCACAGTCTCAAAAGACAGAAGGGAGAAAGTATTTTCACTAACAAAAATTTAATATAATCTACAAATATTTTCATATTTAAATATACATACAATTTGCCCCTGTTAAGTACATATATCAGCATGAAAGTTCGGTTTATTAAATGTGCCTTTGTTGGATATGAACAACACCTTTGTTAATTTATGATGAGCTGAGAAAGCAATGTCGCTAACACATGTAGTGAGTTCCTTTCCGAATATCTGGCAACGCTAGCCTTGTAAAATTTCTTATAATTAAGGATCGGCGTCATTCCCCATGTTGAATTTTCCATTTATATGCTATTACTTTCTTTCCGATGGAATAATTAAGTATCTCATGTTATAGCTCGTTTACATTTCACAAATGCCTTTTTAATGTAGTCGCCAGACTGTATCCACACATTATATGGCATTATTGAAACGGCAAGAATCTATTAATAATTTGAAAATCAAGCTGCATAAACTACGTAATAATTACTTGACAAAAGTTCAGCATTTGTTTGTTTTACAGCGTAACGTATACTGCCAGAGAAGTATAGTAGTAGTTACAAGATAAATTTCCCCGAAACAACTGAAATATGCTAGAAACCAGTAATTCGACATGGCGTATGAGGCCGGGCCTCAAGAATCATCTTTCACTTATTTCCAGCAGCGGGCAGATTGCTGATACTGCTATAAAATTACATAATACTATGATTAACGCAGACTAAGCGACTGTATAACAATTGTCGCTTGCAGGAGCATGCTAAAAGCACCGACCTTCCAGCAAAGCAATCCGGGGTCGATTCCTGGCAGGTTCAATGCTCGAAGTTTGCTTGTGGGAAATGTGGTGGAAGTTGTCGTTAGCCTATGTCTTTTCTCTGGGTTTTCCCTTTTTCTTGCCCTTGTTGCTTCACCTTATCTTGTTTCACTTCCGCGCCTCTCGACGTCCCATACGTGCAAATTGGCGATGAGCGCGCGACTTGAATGTTCATCTCATTTCATCACCTCGTTTCTCAACATTCCCCGTGCAGATGGGCGATAAGATCATGACTTAGAAGTAGAATGATAGCAGGGAATTTGGCGCAAGGGGACGGGGTCTCGGAGCGTCGGAGCCGTTCATGCTGCCATTTCGGTCGCCTGGCGGCCAGCTTGTCCGCCATTTTTGATCCATGTGACATTGGCCTCGACCTTTAACACCAAAAATAAAAATAAAATATAAAATTTTTTTAAAAACTCCAAAAAATGTATAAACTAATTATATAAAAAAATATTTAAAAAAATATTTTTAAAAACTTTAATTTCTGGAGGTCCCCTACACTCCACTCCGCAATACTTATTCCACCATCTTGGTGGGCGTCACAGCCACTATCTGCCATTTTGTTTTTTTTTTCGTTTGTCATTTGTTTATACATTATTGGAGTTTGTCTCTAACCTTCATTCAACCACCATCTTGGTTTCTTTTCGTTCGTCATTTGTTTTACATTGTTGGTGCTGTCCCCAGCACCACGCCCAGCAGACGACTGAACCCCTATCCCCCCTTCCAATATATTTAATTGACCAATTGCCCCACCCCTGATACTCATTTGCTAATACCACCCCTTCCAATATTTTTAATTGCTCCACCAAAGTTTCTCATTGACTAATTACTCGGGTGTTTTCGGAAACCTTTGTTCTACCAATTAGTTGGTTACCCTCCATCCCCTTCCAATATATTTAATTGCGCTGCCAATGTTTCTCATTGGCTAATTACTCGGGTGGTTTCGGAAACCTTTGTTCCGACCAATCGACGGCCTAACTTTATCGCGAGGGTGGACTATCCCCCCCCCCTTAAAAAACTCTTTATAAGACGCACACCGAGCCCCTTCGGGAAATCAGTCATTTTTTTCGCTCTTGGAAATGTACGCGTGTTGTCCGAGCGGCCATAAAATCCTTTAGACCATTTTGGCATGTGGAAGGGTACACTCGTTTAGTGCCTTGGACAAATGGGACGAATTGCCCTACCTGCCGAAAGAATTTCTTCTGGTCTACGCCTAGGCACCTTACGAATTTTCGACCGTATTAAAGTATTTGCTGGCCTACCTGCAGTAGGATGAAGACATACGGGACTGCCTCCCGTGCAAGGAGTGTTTCGAGGGCTGCACCACCTCGTTCCCGACACGCCGCATCGCATGGGTTGGTGCAAGGCCCGCCGAGCAGCCCTCGCGATGTCTGCGCCCGTGGAAGACGACGTCCCCATTGAATAGCCCTCCCCGTGGAAGACGCTCACCCTGTTGAAAACGCCCTCCCCGTAGAAAACGACGTCCCCGTGCAAGCTATCTACTCGCAAGCTGTACCTGTGGAAGATGCTTCCCTTCAAGAAATTTACTGGCAAGCACTACCCGGCGATGAAACCAACCCAGAACACAGGTGCTCGATGTGTATGGACCTCGATGAAGTTTTAAATTACTTTGTATAAAATTTGTGTAACTCGGTGTATGCATGGGAACTTAGAATTTTTCATATAACAAAAATCGTATGAAATGTTTTGCATCATTCAAAGCCAAAATTTTCACTTTTTTACCGCAGTGTCCATGGAAACACATCGACCGCACCACCTAACCGGCGTGTCGCCTACAGACGTACGAAGCCCATGGACTGAGGTGGGACGAAGGAAATATTCCGTACGAGGAAATTGCGGCAATGCTGGACTCTGCCATAATTCCCTATTACCTTGTGTATGTGTTTGGAAGATGTCAAGAGTCGGCGATTCGCATTGCGTGCCCCATCGGAACGAACTTAGTAGACTTTCACAAGCATTACTGCTGCCTGCCATTTCGACAGCTCGTTAAGACGTAGGCCACGTGATTTCACGAGTGCAAAAATCAAAGATATTTCTGTGCTCCGTGGAACTCCGAAACCCTAAAACTGCGGAGTTATGATAACCTGTGGTACATTAAAAAAAATAACTACGAGGAACCCATGGTGCATTNGAAACCCTAAAACTGCGGAGTTATGATAACCTGTGGTACATTAAAAAAAATAACTACGAGGAACCCATGGTGCATTTAAAATATATATTATGCGTGTAATTCCCTCCAAAACTCAGAGAAGAAACACGCGAAAAAAAAGTATTCCTTGTATTATGCAGAAGAATAATAACATTGTGATATGTGTGCATAAATAAAAGTGTTTACAAAAATATTTTTTTTTGCTCGTGTTATGTTCTGCTTAATTAGGTTAAAAAAAACGCTGTTGGTAAAGAAACAATATTTAGTTTATTAGTTTTGTTATAACTTAAAGAAAAAATTAAATTTTCTGTGAAACTCTAATCGTCACTAAAACAANTTTTGTTATAACTTAAAGAAAAAATTAAATTTTCTGTGAAACTCTAATCGTCACTAAAACAGCATATGATATATTTTGTGTGTGTAAACATAATTATTTAAATAATAAATTAACGGTATGGGGTAAAACATTTTGCAAACGAAGGCAGCCTCAAAAATTATCTTTAGATGTGCCGTGTAGCAGCGGAAGAGACGGCCGGAGTTAAGGTTGGCACCAAGTGCCGTATTCACCACAAGGCAGCAGTGCATAAGATGTACTTTGCTCTTCCTGCTGAACACGCAGCGGGCGGGTGCGCGAGCCACCTGAATCCTAGGAAAGGAGGCAAGCAGCTCGCCTACAGCGGTGGCTTCAGTCTAGCTCATGGGTGTCCAACATAATTTTGCGGCGGGCCAGGTCAAGCATGTTTGTAACCATAGCGGGCCAAAAGAAATACCCAATAGCAAAGTGAGCTTTAAAATATTAATAAATGTAAATAAAACGGAATTTTTTATATTATGCAATATGGATAATTTATTAAAAAGAAAACCTTAGTTTTACAATGCTTACACTTAAATAAATCAAAACCAATCTAATGAGATACCTGACATTTTTTTTGTTTACTCAGGGCATCTATGTCAGCTGATATTTTAGATGTGGCTATGCGCAGAATGCCTGTAAGATGGATGTCTGATAATGATGATCTTGTTTTGGATTTGTTGTGTTTCATGCGGGAAAAAAGCTGTTCACAAGTATATGTACTACCAAATAAGGAAATTTGTTGAAGAGCTAATTTGGTCATGTTTGGGTATTGTTTTTGGTCAACATACTTTTTGTAAAATTCAACCAACCCATTCGGAAGACAACCATCGTATGCGGTTTTTAGAAGAGAATTGCTTTGTATTTCAATCAATTCCAACTGTAGGTTTAGCCTGGCGCTTTCAACTTCAACATCAAAGGGATTTTGGAAGACTTTCATGGTGGGCAGTTGTAATTTGAAGTCTGCGAATCTCTCATCAAACTCATTCCTCAACCTCTGCAGTAATGATGCGTACTTGCCTAACTCCAACGTCTCTTGGTTTCTTGAAGACAAGGTCTCCCAATGAGCCAACTGCTTTTGTTCCAGCTGTTTCTCCAATAATAGGAGCTTCTTTGTGAAAGCTTGAACATGTTCATATAACTGCGTACATAGTTGATCTTTTCCTTGCAGTTTTAGATTAAGATCAGAGAGGTATTTAGTTATGTCTACCAGGAAAGCCAGATCAGCCAACCACTGCTCATCAGTTAAAAAACTAAATTCTTGGTCTTTATTTTCAAGAAAAGTTTTTATTTCATCAAGCAACGAATAGAATCGCTTCAGTGTGGTTGCTCTGCTGAGCCAGCGAACGCGACTAAAGTACACTATGTCTTCGTGATCTGAACCTACGTCAGATAGAAAAGCTTGGAACTGTCTGTGATTGAGTCCTCTTGCGCGTATGAAATTAACGGTCCGCACTACTTTATCCATCACGTGCTTCAGTTCAAGAACTTTTGAACATAGCTGTTCTTGATGAATAATACAATGATGCTGGATAAACATGTGTTTGATGCTCTTCCGCAGTAAAGCCACAAAACCATTTACTCTTCCTGTCATTGCTGGTGCACCGTCTGTAGTAATGCCGCAAAGGTTTTCGATTTGAAGTTCATATTTTTCTATGCAACTCTTTACTTCTTCGTAGATATCTTTTCCTGTCGTTGTATCTTTCATTGGACGCAAATCAAGTAATTCCTCGACCACGGTATAGTCTTCTGTCACTCCTCTCACGAAAACTGCCAACTGCGCCGTATCCGACATATCAGTACTTTCGTCGAGAGCGAAACTGTAAAAAACGCATTTCTTCAATTGTGTTTTTAAAGATGATTCAATATCTATGGCCATGTCATCAATTCTTCTTGCTATGGTTTGATGTGACAAGCTTATATTTTTAGCTACTGCTTTCTGCTCCGGACACGCTACCGATGTAAATATCTCCAAACACTCCTTGACAAATTCTCCGTCAGATAGGGGTTTACTTCGTTTGGCAATAGCTTCTGCTATCATGAAACTAATTTTTGTAACTGTCTCGGAGTTTTCTTTTGGTTTTTTGAACAACGCCTGTTGACCGATCATATTTAGCTTCAACGAATTTACACTATCGACTCGAATTTGACCTTTGTACGTATCGTATTTAGAAGCGTGTTTTGTAGAATAATGCCGCCTAACATTGTATTCCTTGCAAACTGCTATTTTGTGATTACATATAAGACACAGTATGTTTTCATTATGTTCTGTGACAAAAAAGTCTTCAGTCCAACTGTTTTTAAATATTCGACATTCTGTGTCAACTTTACGCTTTTTCTCTGTTGACATCCTGATCTGAAACAACCATAAGACAACACAAAATTATGCACCTACTTAAGTAAATATGTATCTCAAAATTTACTCAAACAATGTAGGTATGGATAACAAAAGACAATCGTTAACCGTAATTAAATAAATATACTTCATCTATTTGTTAAGATTTAAATTAAGTACCTACGTTTATTCACCACTTTTCACTACAAGAAACTTCATTCACTATTAATTTACAAATGAAACACAATCGCGATCGAACAAAACAAACCAAATAAGTAATTACTCGCGTCGTGACAAACTTTGCCGGCCAAGTGACTTTGAGCGAGCGACACGGCGGCGGTGCTACGAGCGCGAGGGTGAGGTGAGAGGGTGGGGCGCGTCTCAGTGCACGTGCGGATTTGATACCTACGAAGCGCAGTTCGTGTTATTGTTTATAAATCGTAGGCAAAAATTATTTACTTGCCTACAAACATGTGAATATTATTCGTAGTCAATAAAATAAACATATTATCTAAGAGACTTTTTAAAGATTGTTTGCGCAATATTTGTCTATTATATGTCATCATCTATCTATGCTATGACTTTAAAAATTTTAACTAGCTCGCGGGCCGGATGTAGGGCCTACGCGGGCCGGATGGTGGCCCAGGGGCCGTATGTTGGATGGGCCTAAATTCTAGCTACATTAAATGTATTACTCCAACAGAGATCGATTGCTTATTCATTTATCATGTAAAACTTTAATTCGTTGCAAAAATAATTCACGAATGCGTATTTATTTTACTATACAAACTTTAATACGCCGGGAAAATTAAACACACTTTTGTCTTTAACCAATTCGAGAATACACACAATGCCACACTGACAGGAGAGTCCAGGTTCGACACTTGAGAAAAATATACACGTTACCCTACTGATGAAATAAATATACATGTTACCATACTGATTTATGAAAAACAGACATAACATACTGATGGAGGCAAACAGAACATACTGATGAAAAAAATTATACCCGTCACCATACTGATTCGTGAAAAAAAAGACAGAACATTCCTTAAAAAAATAAAACTTCCTTCACATATATTCCAAACTCCTTTAAAACAAAATTAAAGCCAGCGCACAAGGAAAATATGATGTATAGAAGTATCTGCACCATCCATTCATAATCAGCTTAATTTTAGTTAACAAGGCTTAGAATATTTCGCACACGAAACATAAATTATATAATAAATATATATTATTTCTATCAGATCAAATGTAAAACAACATACAGTAAAAAAAAATGTAATGTTCTCTTTAGTACACCCAAAAAACATGCATACACCAAGTTAAGAATATACACCTATAGGTATGACACGCTTCATAGTTTTAGTCCAACTTTAAACATTTAGAGAATTAATCTAGCCCGTAGGCGTTGGGTTTTGGAGGGGGGGGGGACAACAGGGATAGAAATGAAAGAACGAACTTCTCAACACACATGTAACGATTTATTATAATAAAATTATATGTTTACATTAAATTAAACTTTTAGCAGGGTTTTTACGTCAAAATGTCTCTCTCAGCGATTAAGGAGTCATCGCGTTATGGACTGTCCCAGCCACCGCACGTACATGTGATCATTATGTCGTATCAGCACCTTATCCACCAAATACCAAATACACGTCTGTACACTGCGTAGGTCAGATCTCGTCGGTGTAAAATCCGCTAATGGTGGTTTCGCTGCATAGGTTCTCGAGGTAATACATACATGGGTACGAGTGTCGTATATGCACCACCTTGTACAACTCTGCAGACCAGTTCTGATGGAAGACTTTATGGAAAACTCTCCTTTTTTTTTTTTTAATCCGCACCAAACCAACAATCTTGGCTTTAGGCTTGCGTGGGTCCCTCCTCTTCTGAATAGTATATACGGTCCGAACCCTGGTGTCGTTTTTCATGTCTTCGGGCTTCTTGAGATTGGTAGAATGAACTGTAGAATTGTACTCGCGCCGAGAAATGTCTACACAGTTTAGCTTTGAGCGTCCTGTGAAAACGCTCGACGATGCTGGCCTTGCCCAGAGTATGTAGAATAATAATTTATGCCATACTTTTTCATGAGTGCACGAAAAGTTGCATTTAAATTTTCTTTACCATCGTCGGTGTGGAGATTTTTCGGTATGCGTCCTTCGTGCAACACATCCGCCACGGCTTTCGTGACATCGCACTTCGCACTTCGACTTGAGCGGCTGCCCCAGGCATACTTGGAAAAAGTATCGATCATGGTCAAATTGTAGCGGTGACCTTTATTCACACGAGCAAAGTATTTAATTTCGATCAGGTCAGATTGGAAAGTATCGTCCAGCCCTTACATGAAATATTTTCTGAGTGGGTAATTTATCCTAGCATTTTCGTGCAGCTCGTCAGCAACTGCATACTTGCTCATTTGTAAATGTAGCCTCCCTCTGCGTGTTCTTATATGATGGAAATTATTTCGTTCGTGTGCGAGCAGTTTCGTGCTGCCTACGAAACAATCAGAAGTCCTAGCAAATCTACTAACTCATTCGGATCATCCCAATACTGATAGTCGATTTTTTCTCCGCTCTCCAATTTCTGAGCCAAACCCGAACCACCAATTTCACGTACCCTAGGAAACAGTCTGGCTATAATAAGGAATTTTTTTTTGCTCCATGTCTTTAAATTGATGTGATGCAGGGTTATTCTCAGGGTAATATGCGCGACTTTACTTTAACAAAAGGCAGTACTTTAGCAAATCCGATTTGGTGTAGTGTCCAGGGCACCTACGAAACAAAAGTTCACTCAATCCCTACGTGATTTTCACCTTGCGCTTGCAGACCTGCAGTACGTCCCTGGGAAGAAATAAAACTTCTTTATTTCCAAGATACAATTTTCCATCACTTTTCTGCAATACTTGTCGGCAGTATGGTCAGAGTAGGAAGCGATGTAATGAGATAGAAGGGTGCCCACATCGGGTCCGTGCTTTCGTGTTCGTTTCCGTTCTCGCACACGCAGCAAATCGATCAGAGGCAAATCGGGGTCGGTTCTTCCACCTTGATTTCACATTTTATTTCCACGCAGGAATCGTCCCCGTCACTCGGTTTTTTCTAATTTCATCTAGCCGGAAGGTAATAGGTTCGAGAACTCTTCCCTTCGATTCTCGATGGCCATTCTGTTATTTTTCAAGAGTAAGTATTTGGTCCGTACCGCCTCGATCGCTCGCTGAAGCTCGCTCACCAATTCGGTTCACTGAGTGTATANATATACATATATCGACCTTGCCTTTTTGTAGGAAATCATCGATTTTCTGAAATTGCTTTTTCGATATTTTCGAGCTGTCCGACACACGTATCCAATATCTTCTTGCTATGCCTCGCAACATCAGTTTTCGCGGCCAGTTTGGACATTAATATGTTGTAAGTCCTTCAATTATTCTCGTCTCTGCGCAATCGATACATTAATGAGGTCGATTATCCTTGACTCCATGATCGCTATGCGTTTATCGACCGCCACCAAATCTTCAACCACTTCATTTTTCACACTTTCCAATTTTCGACCGATAAGGNCGCTATGCGTTTATCGACCGCCACCAAATCTTCAACCACTTCATTTTTCACACTTTCCAATTTTCGACCGATAAGGAACAAGTCTTTTCTGCGTGCAGTGGTGAAGCGATTTTGCTTATGTTCAAGGTCATCATGACGATCGATGACATCAAATTTGGAAATGCTTCTGTGACAAATGGGTTGCATTCGTAGGATAAACTGATCGAACCCATGCCTGTTCCTGCCTTTATGTAGCGAGCTGTCCTTTATGATTACCAATATACCGAACTTGTCTTTCCAACACAAAAAACTCATATCTTTGAATTCTGCAATTGTCGTGTATGTATTTACTTGATCGTTGTAAACGTGGCGTAAATTAGTGTCGTCCATACAGAACAAAACGAGGAAATTCTTATTGTCGCGAAGCAGTTGTTCGGGTACACACGAATAAGTTTCACTGAAGTACATGAAGTCCACATACGCGTGCCATCCCATGCTAAAGTATTCTTGAATAAAATTTTGTTTTTCGCAGGCAATGCCACTAAAGACAAATATCGAGTTTGGAAAAGCTTCGTTCGGAGGAACCACCTTCTCGTTTTCACTGCAGGGGAAATATCCCACGTCATTCAAGGCCTGCAGTACTCGTGCCATCGCTGGTATTTCTGTTGCTGGAGCTATTTTGAATAAATGTACACATTCTCGAACCGAAGGCCATTCGGTTCTTCCAGCAGGCTCAGTAGGACGCATGTTTTTCCACACCCGGACGGCCCACAAATCAGGCCTCGCGCGCTATTAGGCTCGGTTTCGGCATCTTCTCCGGTGATATGCACGGGGAGACTAATGTCCTGCTCGATTACCTCCATTATACTGAATCAAAACTGTATAGTAAAATTATATTCATAGTTTTCTCGCTCAGTTTAATCCAATGCGCTGTACGATAAAGATGGTGAAATCCGGCTATGGGATCGTCGATTCACGCATCAATAATTTCCCGTTCAAACTTTACTTTCCAGGATACAGGTTCTGCGGGCCGGGAACAAGGCTGGCTGAAAGGCTGCCACGCATCGAGATGGGCATAAACACCCTGGACGAAGTGTTCAAGCAGCACGATATCGCCTATTCCCAGTAAAAGGATCTGCAAGCTAGGCACCAGGTAGACAAGATACTTGCACAGAAGACCGACAAAATAAGAAAATCGGCAGCCGCCGGGCTCGGAGAAAAAGTAGCCGCTTGGGGCGTATCCCACATCATGAAAGCCAAGGTTAAACTAGACATGGGTCTATGTGCAAGCAAAAGGCAATCGCAGCGCCCTCGAAGGACCAAGAGGAAAGGGAAGGACGAGGTAGGAGGGTTCCTGCCCGCAANAGCAAAAGGCAATCGCAGCGCCCTCGAAGGACCAAGAGGAAAGGGAAGGACGAGGTAGGAGGGTTCCTGCCCGCAATGATACCTGCAATCGGTGCTCTGGCCGGTATCGCCAGGGCAGTCACGAATATTGTAAGCACCATCAAGAGCGCTTCGAACGATCGAAAACAAGTAGAGGATACCCACTGTCATAACAGAAAATTGGAAGCTATCACCATTAGAAAAAAAACGCCAAGGGCTCTACATTTGTCACCCGTATCGAGGAAGAGGAGGATCAATTTCTGGGGGAAAAAATAGGAAAAAAATCGAAGAAGGAAATCAAAGTGAATCTGCCTAGACGCCCACTAACGAACGTGGATTTGGAACTGTTTGCGCGCAAATTGAAAATACCTAATTTTCGCGGAGTGTTTATGAGAGACGCTTTGCCCCCTAAACCCAAGAGACGCAAATGTGCCATAATTAATCAGGACACGACAGCTGGGCCTGGTACGCATTGGGTGGCCTATGAAAAAATTTAAAAAAGGAGACTATTATGATAGTTTTGGGAATTTGTATCCTCTGGCTGAATTTTGCAAAGTACTTGAAATATGCCAAACTAACGTACAATTACGAAATGCAACAGATGCCTAACACATGGAACTGTGGACACTTGTGTCTGCGATTTTTAAGCAATCGAGATTTCCAATGATAAACCGAAAAAAATCAATATAATTCGCAGGGAATAAAAAAGGTGTGTGAGTCGTACCGATATCTTCAGTACATCGGTTTCTATCATTCTGAGTGGTCAAACATCCGAATTGCGGGCCAGCTTTTACCCTCCCTTAGAAATGGAGGGGGAATGGTAAGGGGCTAGTGGATTTTCAAACTTACAATTCCATATCCAACATCGAGGAAAATAAAGATTCCAGTTTTCGGTATTCGGTTATGGGGGCAGCGAAGGAAATCGCCATTCCCACCAAGGCGTACGAGCTGAAGGATATCGAATACTTCATAAAGAAATCGCTGCCTCACGACACTGCATTCGAACTGCACGGGAATCCGAATACCATGAAGGCCGAAATGTTTTGCACCGCAAATATAGATTTCACAGAACCGGACACGATCTGGCCCATGCTGGGGTTCAAAGCCAGCATGTACGATGCAGGAAAAAAAAAAGCATGTATCGTCGAGTGCTGTAAACATATTTATGGTTAACGTCATATGAATAAACTGTAATTAGGAAAGTTTCAATTACGTGAATTGGAAACTAAGCAGCTCTATTTACGAGTTCACCTCCACTGTAGGTCCTGGATATAAAATCGTAGATGTCCAAAAACGCTCATTTATGTTCCTATCGTCGCAAGGAGTATCCACGGAATAGCCATTTCGATCATGGACCAAAACGACGAACTCATACATTTCTGAAACGAATAAATCATTTTGCGCCTGCACCTGAAACGATGGAACTAAATTTCACTGGGAAAAAACAAAAATGTATAAATGCGTGTGGTATTTCGAACCCAAGATTAGGAAGCCACGAGGACTCGTTGTGCTAACACCTGAAAACTCAGAGTTTCTCCATTTCCTCGGTTTAAAAGTACATCGCCATGGTGGACGAAATATGTACTCGATGTGGATCAACACCTAGAATTCGACGATAAATTTGATAAAATCGAAATGCACTGTTACGAGCCTTATCTTGTCGGGCCTTTCGCTCTCGGAAGGGAGGTTTGAATACCAATACAGCAACAAGATATTTACACCTTGCCTAGTCAGTCCTTTGCGCGCATAGGAGGTACGCTAACGAAGGCAGATGGGTCCAACCCGACCACCACCAAGTTGGTTCGAAATGGGATTCTGCACCTTTTCGAACACATAATGTACGAGATAAATGGTGTCGCGGTTGGCCAGTCGCAAGATGTGGGCATAACCTCGTCGATAAAAAATTACCTTTCGCTCACGCCCAACCATCACTCTGCAGCAATGATGGCAGGCTGGGGAATCGAAGATGACTACAGTGTTCCCATTTATGCCGAAGGCAGGTTCAAAGTATGCGTTCTGCTCTCCCTGCTACTGGGATTCGCCGAAGATTATAAGAAAATAATAATAGGAGCGAGACAGGAGATGGTGATTACGCTGATAACATCGCATTTGGATGCCATGTTGGGAGTCAGAGAAAACACACAGCCCGGCTCTCTTACTTTGAAAACCATGGAATGGTTTGTTCCTTACATGACCTCGAGCACCCACGAACATGTCAAGCTGTTGAATTATGCCAATAAAGAAAAAATGATCGAAATAGCATTCAGAAGTTGAAGCCTGGTCACCTGTCCGGCCCTATCCGCCACCACGCGAAATCACTGGGTCGTAAAAACGTATTCCAGCACAGAAGAACCACGCTACATCATACTGGTTTTTTCAGACGAACGAACAAATAGCATAGTATCGGAGCCATCAAGTCTACGTTCGACCACTGCAAAGTAGAAAACATAAAGATATTTTTGAATAACGAAAGCTACCCGTATATCGACCTGAACACTACATTCGACCAAGAAGGTTTTACTTTGCCATATTAAATGTATTCGCAATTCCATTCGTCGTATGACGGACGCGAGGCGCATCCCATCCTGAGCCCCGAAAATTTCCACGATATGGCGCCTTTGCTGGTATTCGATACATCGAAGCAGAATGAGCATGTGAAAAATGGCATGGTCGACTGCCGGATCGAAATAATCACCAAGGAAAACCAGCCCGCGAATACCGCAGCGTATTGCTTGATACTTCACGGCGGGGTCGTTCAGTACGATTGTTTTTCCGGTCTGGTAATAATTATCAGTTAATTAAGCACTTAAATACGCATGGAGTGGGGACTCATGTTTCAGTCGTAAAAATGTATTGTAACTTGCAAGGTTTCGGGAGCTAAGACATCTTCATGCTCAAGGAAATAGTAGTCACGATTGTCACTGCATGACTCGAACTCGCAACTTCCAGCCTCCGTATCCGTGGAAACTGTTGGATGAAAAGAGCAAGAAAACAAACGCCTGGTTGACTAAGTACTACCACGGACTGTGGTGGGACGAAGGCAATATTCCGTATTATCAGGCGGAAAACGTTCGGAACGACTTGCTGATGCAGTACCCGTGAGGACCGATTTATGTGGTGGGGCTCGAGCAGAAAAAATGGCTGAGTAATTTTTGTATAAACGAATTGGAAATAATCGACACACAGGACGAAAGTGAAGAAAGAAACGAATCTGAGTTCTTTGGTGAACGCTTCAAAAAACGCCCAGTTACTTTACGAGTGGCATGCTCATTTCACAGAGATGTAAACACTGTTATATAGCTCGTAGCATAAACATTTTTTCTTGTATGCCAGTCAGCGTTTGAGAAGTGCCTGTAGACGTGATTTCGCACAATGCAGAGTCGAAAAAAATGCAGTTATGTGCTGGTGTAGGTGCAAAATTATCTTCAATAGTTGCTGCGAACACCTGCTGCAAGTCCTATGCGTGATCTTAGGCTGTGTGAAATACGAAGATACTTGATCATGTTACAGTCACGTGTATAGATGACGTCATTCCACAATGCAAAAAAAAAAGTATATAAATCGAACCTGAAAATAAATTAGTCGCCCAGTCGAGCACGAGTCGCTATGGGAGCAAGATGACGCAATTTCATCCGGAGAGCCTGTACGTCTTGTCATATCCGGACGACTCTAAAATCGCCTATTCTTTCTGGGAGTCTGGATAACTAAATACCTACGAAGAAAAATGTGATGGATGGGACCACTGGTTATATTCAGTGACTCCGGGTGACTGCGAGCCTACTCAACAGTTAATAACTTGCTGTAATCCTGGGAATTGCGTGGTTCATCACATGAAACGAAATATGACTCTTCCAGCAACCGTGGACCGGGTTCCAGAATTTGCAGCAACTTCGAGTAGAGGCAAAGTCGAACCTCCTCCTACAACAGAAATGTACGCCCCTGACTGCTCCGCCCAGGTCTGCGTACGTCGGTAAAATAATACCATCAAGGCTTCGACTCAAACGGCCCCAACTAAACATCTAAGGTCGTGCCGCAGCCACCGTGTTGACACCACAATGCATTCCAATTCTGAGGAACCTGCTTTGAACTGTGAAGCATGTCCATGCAAACGTCCATGTGGGACGACACCTGCTGCCGCCAACATGGGTTCGTCCACGACTGATTTTAACTTGGAAGAATGCACTTTGAACATTCCCATTCTACTGCGTCAGATCGAATGTCAAAGACTGCTAATAATTTTTTACGAACATGTTTCGGTTCACACGTTAAATTTTTGAAGAGACTCGAATTTTAAGTGCATTTATATTTCTTCTAATTTGTGTAAATAAAACATACCTGTATAAAAAATGTATTATCTCTGTATTTCTATCAAAACCTTTAGTCACGCACGTCTATATTTTTGTACGCTGTATAACGCATGTGTTTCGTCAACTAAAAAAAATGACGAGGGGATTGAGAGGTTTTCATCACCTGGGCTTTTCTAAGGATAGAGTAAAGCTCATATGTACACGCACACTGGCACCTCTGTACATGTGTCTGGTTGCGTTGTAACCTCCAAACTGTGCCAAACACCATCCCATCGTTCAGAGCATACTTTAAAAAGATTATCATTTTTAATTCAATGATTAAATTTGCAATTTTCCCTGTCGTTCTTGCTTGAACGTCGTTCGCCCAAATTTATTTATTTTTCTTATTTCCGATGTTTGTACGAAATTTTGTTTGTGGACGGCACAAATGAACTGCACACTCGTCACTGTCACAATCTTGCACTGATAATTCAAGAGTCTGACCATTAAAGTCACTTCTTTAAAGGAGGAAATGAACATTTTCGTCACACCACTCCGCAGTTACGGTAACAGCCGGCTGGTCCGTGTAGGTTACGCCATGCAGTAGAAGATATGTACTTGCATATTTTTCTCGGTAATGAGCCTATCACCAGGATGCGCTCCACCGTTGCGAGAAGACTTGGTGGAAGGTCTCGGCCTCGAGTCTAGGTGCACTTAGAATGCAAAAGGCGTGCAGGTGGAGGCCCAGTCCGGGAAACCTTGCCTTTTTTCACAAAATGGTTATGTCCATCACATTTCTCCTGCCATTTGCACACATAATTATTTTTACTTTTTTGGAAAAGTTCGTACACTTCACTTTCGTACATTCTTGCCTTGCATACGTGGACATCACGATTTTGTTTTACCAACTCCTCCAGCGAACAAGGAAGCGTAGAGTTAGGGCATAAATTGTAAACGTAACCGTTTTTATAATCGCACGTTAATGAGTCTCGCACATAACAGCCTTGAAAATCATCGTAGCAGCATAGCCAGTGAACCATCACAAAATTGAATTTTCAGAACGCCTCGAGCATCTCGAAAATTTACGCGTCGGTACCCACAATTCAGTTCACTGTACTTGCTTACATCTTCTGACCTGAATGAAGAAAATTCGGCGACGGACACTTCCATTTCTACTTCGATATCACTGTATTCCAAGTCGAAGCTGGGTGTGGCTCTCTGCAAAGCTAGGGGAGAATAAGCTGTAGGACGTTTTGTCCGATGGGGGCTTGTACGGGTTGCCTGACTGTTGCAGTTTCTAGCTAGTAGACGGCATTGACGAAGTTGCTCCTCGTGCCAATATGGTGCGGATAAGCTGAAGAATATTATCTCAATTTTCTTCTACGTTGCTGCTGCTGTTATTTTCTTCTTCACTTGACAACATTGCCATCGTAAATTTAACACGGGTTTGAAACCCTGCAAGTTTCGAAATACTTAGTCAGTGGGTTTTCCTCTTGAAATAGCGAAAAAGGAAGGACAATGAGAAAAATGACTGCTTTCCTGAGGGGGCTCGGGGTGCGTCTTATAAAGAGATTTTAAGGCGGAAAAAATTGTCTGCCCTCGCGATTAAAGTAGGCCGCCGATTGGTTGCAACGAAGGTTTCCGAAAACACCCGAGTAATTAGCCAAAGAGAAACATTGACGGAGCAATTAAATATATTGGAAGGGGGTGGGCAATTAGCCAATGAGAATCAGGGGTGGGGCAGATGGTCAATTAAATGTATTGGAAGGGAGGAGTGGAGGGGTCAGTCGTCTGCTGGGCGCGGTGCTGGGGACAGTACCAGCAAAGTAAAACCAATGACAAACGAAAAAAAATTATATGGTGGACGGTGGTTGTAACGCCTTCCAAATGGTAGACTGCACCAACCAAGATGGCGGACGGCTTCAGCTACCAATATGCCGGACTGCACCGACCAAAATATCGGACGGAGGCTGTGACGCCTACCAAGATGACGGACTGCACCTACCAAGATGGTGGAATGAGTAATGTTGGAAGAGGTTGTGGGGAACCTCCAGAAATTTAAATTTTTCATATAAATTAATTTTTAAAATAAATTTCTAAATTATTTTAAATAATGTCATAATATTATATATATATATATATATATATATTATATATATTATATATATATTGGATGTTTTGGGTATTTGGTGTAAAAGTTAAAAGGTCAAATGCCAAGGTCACATGAATCCAAGCTGGCAGACAATATGGCCGCCGGGTGACCGGAATTACAGAGCATGAACAGCTCCGCCACTCCAAGCCCCCGTCCCCTTGCGACAAAGTCCCCATTATAATTCTACTCTTAGATCTTCATCTCATGTCATCCCCACATCTCTCGACGTCCTACATGCACAACTCGGATGTTAATCTCATTTCACCCCCACATCTCTCGACATGACAAGTGCAGATGGGCGATAATCGTACGACTTGGATTTTCATCTCATTTCACTCCCACCTCAACATGCCACGTGCAAATGGGTGATTAGCACATGACTTGGATGTACATCTCATTTCATCGCCACATCTCTCGACATCCCACATGCAGAAGGGCGATAAGCGCACGACTTGGATGTTAATCTCATTTCACCCCCACGTCTCTCGACATGACACGTGCAGAAGGGCGATAAGCGCACGACTTGGGTGTTCATCGCATTTCTCCTCCTCATCCCACGACGTCCCACGTGCAGATCGGCGATGAGCACGCGACTTGTATGTGCCGGCAGGTATGCCTAGTGGAGGAGTTCGACATACTGCAGATCGTCGGGGAAGGATGGTTCGGCAAGATCCTGCTGGCGGAGCACCGGGCCACCGGCGCCGAGATGGTTCTGAAAGCGCTGCCCAAGCCGTATGTGGCGCTGCGCGACTTCTACCGCGAGTTCCACTACGGCCTGCATCTGGCCGCCCACAAGAACGTCATTACCACGTATGACGTCGCCTTCGAGACGGCCGGCTTCTACGTCTTCGCGCAGGAGTACGCTCCGCTCGGGGACCTCACATCCAACGTGTCCGACACCGGCATCGGTGAACTGCACAGCAAGAGGGTCGCTAAACAGGTAATTAATTTACTTTATATTATCTAACCTTCAACTCATGTCTTTTAAAAGCTCATTTCTACCTGGGTGTGTTTCATGTGTTTGTTATTGTCTGTAAAATCAGTGTTTGCGCATACATGAATAACTCGGTTAACGAATGTTCTGGGAATACGACTTTTTTTCAAGGAAAGGTCAAAACAGTTATCTACAGACACCACTTTTTACTTGTATCTCCTCCTAAATACATTCACAGAAGAAAAATGGTGAAATGGTTTTTGAAAAATATCATTTTTTAGGGTTTTTTTCTGCAAAATTTCCTTAAGAGGAAGAAGGAAAGTACCAAGTGGTAGTTTAATCCAGTGGCTTAAATCGATACTGTCATATTATTATATATCTAATATAGACTGCAGGCTTTCGCGACCGTTGTCATGACATACCAAACTTCTGGGCTTGAGCCGCGTCACGTAAAACTCTTCGACGTTTCGGCAGTCGTTGCAGTTGCCATCTTCAGGTGGAAGTGCCTGAACAGGTTTTTTTTTTTGCTGAGGTGGTTGGCCAATCCTGTTGAGTCTGCTCCTGCTTCCCTGTAGTCACTTTGTTTCTAATCATCGACAAAAAGAGGTGCCCAAGTTTTATTTAGTTTGTAGCCATCTTCTCTGATAATGTTCTTGGGATGTTTTAATATTTATATTGCCTCCTTTATTGTCCTTGATCTTTACATTGGAATATTAGCAATTGTTCTGTATCTGTCCAAAATTATGCTGTTTGGTTTCCATTGAATGTTCTGCTATAGCTGACTGCGTTGCAGAGTGTTTAAAATCCTGGTTTTTGACGAAAAATATTAAACGTGCCCCCAGTATGTTTACCTACGAAAAGACATCATAAGCTAGACGAGGAAGAAATGGTTCTTTGAAGTTACCACGCATGCTGTAAATATTATTTTGGAGTCCTCCAATATAATTAAAAACGGCTTTTTCAAACTGCCGTATCTTAAAGCATACTAGTCGGACACGAGTCAAACTACGATAGAAGCCTGTATTAAACTTTACTATACAGAATTTTCATCAATAAAATGATAGGATCGCAGCACTACGAGAACACTGCATGCCAGTTCAGAGCCATCCACGTAGCGGTGATGCCGCTCTTGTAGCGCGTGCAAATGTAGCCCTTATAGCTCCCTCGTTTCGCGGCCAAAAAAGGAGAAAATCGATGCTGGCAGGCGGACCCCTTATGTAATTCTCTTTATTTGCTTGGTGGTTGAGATAATGAAGTTCACTGCTGGTGAAGTGAGGCATTACGAAGTCCACAATATAGGAGCTGGGTATGTGGATAGTTTTTTTTTTTTTTTTGCCAACTTAGACTCAGTTAATTTTTGACGTGAATACGTCTTTAAAATCAGACCGACACGTGGAGTACCAGGGCGGAACGATGTATCGTTTATAGGGTGACCCATTCCGACACTATAACTTGACGAATAACATGATTGAAATCAATTTGGCATCGTTGGCTCGGGTCTACAACTACGGTGTGAGTATGGCCTTGAGTTGGTACCGCGCATATGCGAGGCGTAGGTGGGGGCCCGAGGCGCTTCGTGACAATTTTGTGCGCCCGCGAAAATTTCCGGGCAGGATATCTCCTGACTCCGATATGATAGCGCGCTGATTTGTTATGCTAAATGAAAGATATCGTCATGGTATGTCGATTTTAGCCATAAAAGCCAAGTATTCATTTCGCTACTTTAATTACATTTCCATATCCCAAAGAAAATATTATACCCACTAACGCAGACGTATTCAGATAAAACGTTCAGCTGTGTTTCTGACACAGACACACCCAGATTTTGTTCTTATAAGATCGTGAAATAATCGAAGTTTACATTACATAACAATCAATTATAAATCCTTATAATTGGTCCAACAAGTAATACTATCGAAACATGTCTCCATCAGTTACAAACTTATACAACAAATTTGCGCGTTGTTAACAATGTTTTATTAATGAGCGTTTGTAATAACATGGCAACCTCTAATTTCCTGATGACGGGCGATGTTATCGCCCGCCAAATGTTTACAATTGGCAGATATCAAATCAGACTAACACTGTTCACGAATTCGTTATCACATATCATGTGGTTTCTCATGTTTTGCAAATAATTAATTTTTAATTCTCAATTTTTTCAAGGGCGTGGCTTTCCCTTAATAATTCACGTTATATCATAGGCCTTATTATGTTTTGTACCTCATTTTACAAAACAAATAATCTCACGAAATTTGTAACTCGAGTTGAGGAGTAACACTTAGAAATATTCGCTGTTAATTGGACACTTTTGAAATCTTGCTTAGGATCTACTTCCCTGACGACTTGTTTTCTTCCGCCACATGTGAAATTAGCATTGTAATGTACCAAATCACTTTATTATGGCGTCAATCAAGTGTAAACATGAAAATGTTAACAATACTTTTATCTTACTACTTTCCTCATTCTTATCCCAGCAAGCCTGAAACGAACACGAAATAAAGAAATCTAGCGTCCACAAACTTAAATGTCCACACTTCCAATACGTCGTTAAAACAAGAAAATATGCACTTTGCCTAGATCGCTGCCAACTTTACTGGCAGCATGCCAGTCAGTGGGACTGTTAAAAATATATACAGTTGGGGAAGGGATTTTTTTTTTTTTTTTTTCAAATGTTGATTTCGAAAGTGCTTAACCGCGATTGAGCTATATAGTACACGCCCCCTTAGGCACAGCCAGTGTATCGTGCGTCGTCATTCTATCGCACTGGAGACCGTCGTAGACATCCCGTCGAGGAGTTGTGATACCCTAGCCTTTCTTCACCATCTCTCCTAGCTCGAGATCGCCGAATACATCACGTACACCTCGTGTGTTCAAATTGTCGTCGGCGGCGTCGACCGGTCAATTTTCAGAGTGACCTGTCTGGCACGTGGAACTCGTCTACACTCTGTTACAGGATAGTCCTTGCCTACACAAGACACAAACTGGCCAGCAGTGACAACACGTTGCGATACAATAGGCTACTTTATAGATACCTAACGTTAATTTTTTCTATATGCACAACTTTTTCATTGTGTAGTAAACTGAGACTCCAGGTTACGATTAGAGATTCCTGGTCTGAACTCGCAGGTAAGCCATCGCAGCATGTGCTGGTTTTTAACATGAGTTTAGTTTTTCGTAGCTTGTAGGACTATGGAGTGTTCCACAAAATAAGTGCCTACAAAGCATTTTTATATAAAAAAAAATCATAAACTAATTTGGCACAAAGCGGCCGTCTGCTACGATAGTTTCAGTTAGATATAATTTCAATATAACAGGCACTGTGCGTGCGGAAATATCTTTTCTCGCTCTTCTCCCTCTCCCAGCAGCCAGGCGACAAGACCTCAGACCAAACAATCGGTTTTAATATCTAGTTATTTCCTGGCTGCCTTACAAAGGCTGGGCAGGTATAGCCTATTCACTGTTTCTTCACACTTTTTTAATCAACCCTCTGAAAAAACACCCTATGTATGACCTGTTTGGGTGCTTCTTAAATGTGTCATGTATCACAGGCGTTTTATTATTATTATTATTATTATTATTATTATTATTATTATTATTAACGATAATTCCCCATTAAGGAGAGCGCTAAAACACAGTCAATCCTCATGCTCTAATTCTCTGTCTCCTCCTTCGTCTTTCCTCCCAAAAACCCCTCATAAATTCACCATGTTCCTTCTTCCTCTCCTCTGTCCACTTCTTTCCCGTTTTCTTCTTTTTGGGAGTTAGTTCGAATTTCTGTTTTCTAATTTTATCTCGGTATTTTTTCCTGTCTGTCATGTCTTCTGTGGAGATGCTTAGCCTTGTGAGGTCTTCCATAGTTTCCCTAATTCAATTGGTTTTCAGTTTACTAGTCGTTACTATGCTGAAGATCTTCTTGGTCAGTCTGTCGTCGTTCATTCTATATATGTGTACGTAAAATTTTGCTGTTCTTTTTCTGAAGTTTTATACTTGTGTTAACGTTAAAGTGTATTATTTTTGTTTTAATTGAACTTTTAATCATATACTATCTATAAATTATATTTCATTTATAAATAATATTAATAAAGACAGGGGAAATAATAGGTGTTTTGGTAATGCCTATCAAAAAATCGTTTATATGCAAAATATTATTGAGTGCACACGGATGCGGTACGTTCGCCCTGGTATAATTTTATAAGCTTTGTCTACATGAGGTGGATAAATATCCTGGAAGTAGAACTTTATCAGGGCTTCAGAAAAGTTGCAATTACCCGCGAATAGACTATATGGCTGCATGGTAAAGTGTTACGTCAAGGCCATCCAGACTGTTTTCCTGTCAGGGTTTTCTCCCTCAACAGGGAAGTCACCAGTTTTGAGGCGCCAGGAACTCTCCTATCACCCTCTCCGATCAGCTGCAGTCCAAAAGGAGTGCGTCGCCTAGGGGTCACGCTGCCTTCGCCTTCCAACTAACAGACGAAAAATTGGTTGTAGTGGCTACAAGCCTAGAGTCTAATGCACGAATGATGACATTTATGAGGATGGTGACTGTGACGTTGGTGACTGTGATTGTGGTGATTGTGATGGTGATTGTGATGATGGTTATTGTGATTGCGATGATGGTGAATGTGATGATGTGATGATGGTGATGACGATGGTGAAGAATAAATTAATTAATTCCCGTCGAAGCCAACTGTAAAATTAATAAAAAAAAATCCCTTCAATATCAAATCTACTTATCTATGCGATATACTGTAAGAAAACATTTGTATAAAATAAATCTGAAGAAGACTTTAAGAGCTCAGAAAATCAGAAGGCGACCTCCGCGGGGCCGAAGAGCGCTACAAATTCGGAGTTCGAACCCCACGCAAGCCACGGATATTCGTACCATCTTATGTCAGAGTTTAGATTAGTCAAATAAGGATAGCGGGAGTGTTGGTAAACCCAAAAAAAGTTTCAAAATAAGAAACTGAAGTTTTTAAAATAGATTAACTTATTTGTGTTTATCTAGTTTCATCTACTTTGAAAACTTAAAAGGAAACATAGGGAACCATAAGCATATAAAATTTTTATTTACACGATTTTAAAGGATGCGTATTTGTGAGGTACCAGGTAATCGATAAGTTGCTAGGTTGGCGGCGCGCGCGACGATGGCTACTGCACATGCGTGAATGCCATAGCCATACAAAACTGATGAAACTATTTGAGATTTAAACAACCAAGTAAAACATGTTTGCACCATTTTTCAGATGATATTACAGTCTTTGGGGCCGCAATCTCTTTCCATGTGGAAATTAATTAGGTTTTTATGCATCGTTTGACATAGACGATAAATCAGCATCAATTCATACGTAATCCCCTGCTTTGTTTTAAGTTGCAAAATGATGGATTTATCGGAATCTTTGACATTTATCCCAAATTTTGGCCAGGTTCGGTTACATAGAAAGTCAAGGGCTGAGCAAACAAAACTAATACTGTACGTCTGATCGCTGCGTAGATGCATTAACAATTACCTCCCCGTAACCGCGCATGTTTACATGCTGTAAACACTGACTGGAATACACTTAACAGTATTATTACAAACAATTTAGAAAATTATTTAAAGAAGCGCCGTGTGTTAACGTTGCGTTAGAAGTATTATTTTTGAAATTAATGCAAAGTCTGTTTCATTTCCATTTATAAACAACCGCTGGTGTAACAGTAACTAATTTACGTTTGTTTTATCGATGCGTGAATACGAGTCAGTAGGTTCACGGAAAGATCATTTTTATGTGTGGCGGAAGGACACAAAATTAATTGAAAAGTGAGATTAGTATCTCAAAACGGCTTTTTTCGAGCCGCTATTCTGGCCACTCACAGAAGGGCGACAACTCCGCGCCATGTTGTAAAAAAAAAAACACTCTGCGCGTTTACATTTTGAAATAACGTTTCATTGCAGTCGTACTCACAGAATATTTAAAGAGACACAACACAATCGCTGTTGTTTATGAGAGATTTGTGGGGGCTTAAAAGGCTGTTCAAGAGTCAAAACGTTTTCTATATTTTGAGAATAATTTGTGGTTACTTGACAAAATATCCATAATAACTTGATTACAATATAAAATAATTTGAGTAATAAAAATCATGATGTTTTTAAGCTTAAATGTAACATTTTCAACTTCAAATCTTAATTCGTGCAAATTTCTAGGAGTTACTTTTATCACAAGGTTTTTTTTTTCAGTAGAACTATTAAGTGTAGTCACAGTAGTGACATGTTACAGTCTCTTTGAAATCCAAGACTTGGTTCCCCTGCGGTACAGGTTTAACTTCTGTCTACTTTGACTTTAAATTGAATCTCAAATGTTAAAATTGAAATACGGAAAAACTACGTAGAAATCTCCAAGAAATATAGTCAACGCCATTCTAATAAAAAAAAATTTAAAAAAAAGTTATTTTAAGTGTATTGTGACTTTTTTTCAATTTTGAGATTTGCTTTAAAAAATATATAAATCTAAAAGCTAGTTTCATTAATTTTTGAAAAGTCATTTTTCTCCATTATCACACTTTCTCTATGCTAATATTTTGCATCGCATCATAACAGAATGTACGATGCTAAACATATAGAAAATAAATTTGGACTCTTGAATGTCCTTAAGCAAAGATGTCTTTAACGCTCAAGGTGTTTAAGTGAAGTGGAGATGGAGCAGCGGTGGAATGGAAAGGTGCGGTAAACTGGATTCTCAAAGAAAACTCGCCTGCCAGTGGCAACGTCCGCCACGTTTCCTACTGTTTGTGCGTAAATCAGGAGTTTTATCCTATCGGGGGACACGGACCTGGAACGCCAGTGTGATATCCAAGTGAACACTGCGGCCACCTGTCACACAGTCTTGTATTTCAGTTTTGATGTTACTACGTCAGTAGATAGAAAATGAGAGATCTGGTGCACAGGCTGCAGGCTTAGGATGGTAGGAGCCATATGGCATCTGGCAGTGGACCAGTAGTGGCATCTGGCAGATGACAGACCACCATATTGGATAACTTTTGACTTTGACCTCAAAATTTCCCATTTTCCTGAAAAACACTCAACATTTCTAGAATTTCCCTTAACATTTCCCGATTTTCCCTCCAAATCTGAAGAATTTCCTGCAAAAAGTTTCCTTACACGCAATTTTCAAGAGTCACTCAGTCTAAAAATAGTATGATCATTGCCCTGTCGTGATACTTCATGCTCTGTCATTCCAACTTTCATGCTCTAACATTCTGCCTATCATGTCCTATCATTCCACCCTAGAATGTTCTAGTTCATTGCCCTGTCATGATACTTCATGCTCTGTCATTCCACCTTTCATGCTCTGTCATTCTGCCTATCATGCTCTATCATTCCTTACTGCATCTAACATCGTCTAAGTCGATGAACGACATGCCCTAGTCGACTAAGCTATCGGGATGTGGGTGCCAGCATAGGTTTTAATGATGTATGCATAAAATATATGTATGGAAATTATTATTTGTTATAGGCATGGGTATGTCTATTAAGCTAACTCCTGCAGCAGGCATGTTGGCAAGGTACTGAAAATAACTTTTCATTGTTTTTTTATCATTATTGTTTATAATTTATGTTAGTAAAAAATTTAAAGCACAGATTGTAGTGATAAAAAACAATGAAAAGTTATTTTCAGTGCCTTATCAACATGCCTGCTGCAGGAGTTAACATTACGAACACATGCCTCTTGTATATACATACCCATGCCTATAACATTTGGGAAAGTAATAATTTACATATTCATATATTTTATGTATCTATAATTAAAACCTGTGCTGGCACCCACATCCCGATAGCTTAGTCGACTAGGGCATGTCGTTCATCGACTTAGATGATGTTAGAGGAAGTAAGGAATGATAGAGCATGATAGGCAGAATGACAGAGCATGAAGTATCATGACAGGGCAATGAACTAGAACATTCTAGGGTGGAATGATAGAGCATGAAAGGTGGACTGGCAGAGCATGAAGTATCATGACAGGGAAATGGTTATGCTATTTTTAGACTGAGTGACTCATAAAAATTTTGTGTAAGGAAACTTTTTGTAGGAAATTTCACAAATTTGGAGGGTAAAATTGAGAAATTTTGAGGTCAAGTTCAACGGTCAAGAGTCATCCAAGATGGTGGCCTGTCCTCTGGTCCACTGCCAGATGCCATATGGCCCCTACCCCCTAAGCCTGCAGCATCTGCACCAGCTCTCTCATTTTCTATCTACTTACGTCTTAAAGGGCGCCGCCTACTTGGAGCTTTTTAGCACGTTTGAGGCTCAGAAGCAAACGATCGGTAAAGGCGACTCTGGCAGCGTACCTAGTGCCCCATCATTCCTATACGCGAGGCGCTGAAGTGGCGGGTAGTGTTTCCGTTGTGCTGCGTATGCCTATGGGACTTTCGACGATGACCGTATCATTTTATTGCTGGAATGTCTGAAGAAAAGTCCAGTGAAGGTCTCTATAATTGTTTTGCGTGTTTCTAACCAGTATGTTATGAGATACAGCAGTGTGAAGAAGCTGTTTTTAGTTTGGTTGGAGGGCTTGGAAATAGCATTTATATTGTGCATTATATATTGAGAGTATTATTCGTACCTTACATGAAGTGTGTTTTCTTTTCGTACACCGGTAAAATGGAATACGTTTAGTGATTTCGAAAAAAAAAAAAACGCTGATTTCAAACAGACTGCAACGCAATTCAAACGCCAGGTAGACGGCGCCCTTAAAATCGGTGACAATAAGGTATCAGGACGTAAATGGCATGTGACGTTAGCAGTGTGCTTTATTTCGACACTATAACTTCGTGACTAATAACACGATTGAAATCAGTGTCCTCTAGTTCTATTTGGTATACGACTATGTGAGTATGACCATAAGTTGGCGCCGCGCATGTGCGGCTGACTGCAATTTTGGGTGTGGACGAAAATTTCCTGGCAGTATATCTCGCGACTCCGACGTGCTTGCGCCCTGATTTTGATGTCAAACGAAATATCTCGTCTAGATATATCGGTTTAAGCAATAAAATCCAAGTACCCACTTCGTTACTTTCATGATATTCCCATATCACAAAGTATTACCCGCTAACGCAGACGTATCGATGTTAAATCCAACGGCCGTGAACCCGACTAAGGTTTATTCTACTCAGGTTAGGAACAAAACGAGATTTCTTATGGGAGAGTTTGGCACAGGGAAAATTTCCGCCACTAGGTGCGCAGTATTCCAAAGAGGTCGCTTTTATTTAAAATTTTAAGGTATGTGAATTATAAAAGATAAATATTTTACTTAGTTACGAAGTTATTTTATATTTGATTTTTTATTGTTGCAATTATTTTGTTTTTGACGTAGAAAGTAGATAACCACTGTTACACATGCGACACTAGCGCTTACCTAGTGGCGAAAATTTTCCCCTTTTCCGAACTTTTACCATTGATGTTCCCAACCTGTAGTAGAAGTAACCTTACCCTGACACAGCTACGCCCCGATTTTTGTTGCAGCTGGCGTCGGCTCTGGAGCACCTGCACATGCGCGACCTGGTGCACCGCGACGTGAAGCTCGACAACATCCTGGTGTTCAAGTCGGACTTCCTGCG
Organism: Clitarchus hookeri; assembly: GCA_002778355.1. Taxonomy (NCBI): domain Eukaryota; kingdom Metazoa; phylum Arthropoda; class Insecta; order Phasmatodea; family Phasmatidae; genus Clitarchus; species Clitarchus hookeri. The sequence continues at coordinate 91,485 of NQII01001383.1, read as the reverse complement.
CATCAAGCTGTGCGACTTCGGAGAGACGCGGCGCGCCGGTACGCTCGTGCGCAGGCGCAATGAGTGGCTGCCTTACGCGCCGCCCGAGGTGCTGCTCACCGACTCCGACGAAACTTACAAGTAACGTTCGCACTCCTGCTTTTCCCGCGCCAGTTCCCCTACCCGCTGCATGATGCTACCGTTGCCTCACGACACCTCGTCAGTTTATACCAGGGGCGTAGGGAAGGATTGGCAAATTGAGAGGGGGAATTCTCAATCCCCTCCCTCTCAACATGGGGGCTCCAAACACTTCACGAGGAGCGCCACAATAAAACACTATAGATTAACACTCATACTTTATGTAAGAATGCAGGTCAATAATTATGTTAAATAATAATGTTTATACAGATATGTCAATAATTTGTGTATAAATACTGATCTTATTCATTTGGAAACTAAATTTCGGGACGGGGCACTTTTACGAGCACTAGGGTCGCCAGATTCTATACAAATCCTTGCCTACCCCCTCCCTTTTTTAACCCAGAAAGGTTTCAACGGCCCTGATTCATTCAATCGCTGCAACTCTGTTATTGGAGCTAACGATCTCCCAAAAACATTGCAAAAGTTAAGGTTTTGAGGCGATACTGATCACAGCCCTTACTGTAATAACTGTGATCGCACATTTCATTCCATACAAAAGATATGCATAATATACGCTTACAAAAATCACAACAAATACATATGACGATAAAGGTGTTAAAAAAATACTGACAAATAAGCGGCTATAAAACCAGCTACCGCGTCGGATTTTAGGCCGCAGGCTTGTGTTCGAGTCTTGGGAAAACTAGGAATTTTAAGCCGTTTTTTAATTGGCCATTCGTCTGGTGCGACAGAGAACGCTTCCTCTTACCCGTTCCACAAAGTCTGGTGATGGTCAGTGGCGTCCGAGGTGGGAAAAAAAAGAGCGTATGAGCCAGTTACGTCACCCCACGATGTTGACCTGGGAGCCTTACGCAGTGCCATGGCAGAGAGCCGCGGAAACGTTTTTCATCAAGGCAATTATCTGGAGTCGCCTTTCATCGGAACGACTAGCCCTGTGAAGGAACCGAGTAGAAGATGGCAGCATCGCCTATAAATACCTCCTCCCACCCTCGGGAAGGGAGTTCTTGTGTAGCCGTCTGTGTTGAGTGTGAGTAAAACGGTCTACTACAGAGACTTGGATACGACGATGAAGACATCCTGGCGGGCGAGAGCGTTTGCTGTAACTGCGGTGGACAGCAAGGGTCAGTGCGGCGTAGTTCTAGTTATCGGCGAGCGCAGTGCAACTGCGAGTAGTAGACCTACCAGAAGTGCATACAGGATAGTACTGTAGGATGGAGATTGCGATTAATCCGTGGGGCAGTGCGTATACGAGTTTGGTGAAAGACAAGGATATCTGAGTAACTTTTAAGCATAAGATATTTTGTTGAGTAATTTTTATTAGCAGGCCTGGCCGAATTTGGGTGGATTATAGATGTAGATATCAATGATTTAATTTTGCGTGGTGGTAACATGTATAAATTATGCTAATTATGGCATATAACAGGTCTAAATAATATGTAACTAAAATCAGTAGGGCCTAAGTATAATTTTGTGGGTATAATTGCAGACAAGTTAGGACATTTATTTTGATGCCATGTTATCATTAAACTGGCCAAACACAGGTAATTTAAACTCTGGTGTCGGAAGTGGGAGGAATGATTTTGGTCATTAAATTAGTAAATTAGTTTTTGAGCAGACTAAATAATTTGTTAGAGGTAAGGACACCGCCTAAATTGTGTTTTGTCTGGGGCACGCAACGAATGATAGCCAGAAAAAATGGCCATCGAATGGAAGCATTGCGTGCATCGATTGAAGGACATCGATCGAAGGGTTGAAAGACCAAATAAAAAATAAAGTCTGAACAAAAATGTGGAAAGGAAAATGGAAAGTGTGAACGAGAACATCAATCAGATAATACAAATAGTATATTTAAATGTAGGTAAGAAAATAGAAGACATTAGGGAAATAATTTGTATTGAAACAGAGGCTAAGTAGAAAGTAAACAACATAAGATGATTTTGCGTAGGTGTTTGAGGAATTGACGGATTGGAACACAGCTTTAATATAAGTGTTACGTTTGTTGACCCGTCACTTGAAGAAACACATACATTTCTTCCTCATTTCCTCTCTGTCAAAGAAAACCACTGAAATTAATTTGTTATAATTTTCCATTCTCACAGATTCATGCTTCTACCTTTGGATGGGTGTCTTACACGACCAAAATCCCTTAAAGTATGGCATGAAATGAGATCCTAGGATACCGAAGCGACAAAATGCAGTACTGGCCTAGGGTTGAGTTGAGAGATTTGGGAGGCTCTTAACAACGAAGTCTTGAGAGTCGATGAGGGTGAAATGAGGTAAGAATGAAGCAGCGCCGGAATGCAAGGGTGGGGGGAAACGGGAGATCCCTGAGAAAACCCACCAGCGGCATCGTCCGTCACGATTCCCACTTGCGAAAATCCGGGAGTGACCCGACCGGGGATTGAACCTGGTTCGCCATGGTGGGAGACAAGCAGGCTAACCGCTCAGCCATCGCGGCTCCTTACTGGTTCAGGGAAAGGAGGGAGAGATCAGGAGTGCTCCGTGAAAACCCACCGGCAATCATCAATGTGTAGCCACATGCGAAAACCGAACTCGTATTTTCTGAATGCCAAGCCCAGATCGCCATGGCGGGAGGCTGGCATGTGGCTGTCATGACCACACACAGGCTGCTTGTTTTGCCTGGCGTCTGCAGGTCGAGTGTGGTTCGCAGTTTCTCCGCGTCTTGAGCACGACGCATTGCCGGAATGATGGGAGTGTGGATCGAACTCGCACCAATAATAGCACGTCCCACGTGCGGTGCGCTCTTAGTGATTACCAGGTGGTATTATAAAGATAAAACTACGCAAAATACGCAAATCCGGAAAAATACGCCATTTTGCAAGCAGTATGTAAACTTGTTATATACGTAAGAAATAATGGAATGCTTCACTTTATATATGAAAACAGCATGTTGCTGGTACAGTTTAAGATACACTATGTAATAAAATCATGCATGGATTTTGTAATTTAATCAGTATGGCTATCAAGCAGCATGAAGGCCCATTACGCAAAAAGGGAGAGAGGAAACAAACTGACAGTGGAATTTAAAAAAGTAGTCTACGTCAAGAGTAAAATGGAGTAGAAATTGAGCTCATTGAAGAAACAATTGGAAAATTATTTTCCAGTGGCAGAATAATGATTGTAACACTGCCAGTAAAAAGTCAAGTCAGAACAAAGCAGAAATCAGAGAACCATGTTGAGGAGTAGGAGCATGTGACAGAATAGCAAACATCTCTTTGTCTGTAATAAAAAAAGAGATCGTCATTATGCCTACTTCTTACAATAGACACACCTCTTAGCAAGACTACTAATGCCAGTTTGAGAAGAGAAGCGTGCTTACTACCTCGCACGTTCTGCCTGAACAACATCGTCTGGAGTACACCATAAATAATAGGTGTAGATAAAATATTTTGCAATGAGGAACCAGTACTGATAACATCTCGTCTAGCCATAATTGGCGGTGGCGATGTGTAGAAGCAGGTAGGCACTCAGGATAACTATCTGACTCACAGTGCAAGCACATGTATATTTGATGCTCTCATTCTACACACGTCATCAGAAGGCAGCATGCTCATAGTATATGTTAAAAAAAGTTTCCCACTATTAACTACACAGGTTGTGCAGTATTGCTGTATGTTACGATGCTATAGGTTTGAAGACAGCTGGTGTGGCACTGGTATTGTAATAGCATACCATGTCACAGTAGTAATCTCCACCCTGGGGTCAACAGGTGTCCCACACATAGATGATTTAATGTGGGTCAAAATCCAAATATTAGATGGGGAGGGATCAGGTGATTGTGGTTGCCACACAATGGGTTCACCTCTGCTAATCCATCAATTTGGGTACCATACCTCGAGATGTTGTCGAACCACAATGAAGAAACCAAGCAGAGCCTCGTCCTGCTGGAACCACATCGCCTGAATGTGTCAGTAGGCACATCTTCCAAATTTAAGTGGTAATGACTCCTGCATAAAGTGGAGGTACTAGCACTAATGAGACTCAAGGGGCAAAATGTCACCCAAAATTCCAGCCAGACATTCTCAAAGAATGGCTTTCAGTGTGTGTGTGTGTGTGTGTGTGTGTGTGTGTGTGTGTGTGTGTTACATGGGTTTTCGGCAGTCCATGTACGACTGTTGAAAAACTCATCCCTCGTGAAAGCTGCCTCGTCTGTAATATCAATTTTGTGTACAATGGCCCCTATACTAGTTCATGGTTTGGCCACTACTTGCTCCAACTGCCTTTTTGAATCTCGATATGCACACTCTAGCTTCAGTTTCGAAATTTGCGTCTAAAAGAGTTCGATGTTCCCGCAATCTCAGTTCCAGTCGTGAATACATCTTATGCATTAAATGTAATCTGTTTGGGTACCATGTCTTATACGACTTTTCTCCTTCACTGACATTTCTACATGCTTTCCAATACCCACGGACCATATCTGTCAGCTTCGACAGCTTTACACTGTCATGTTCGATTACTGTGAGCAGAGCTATCCATCATGCAGCAGCATGTACAAATAGGTTAATGAGGCAACCCACATGCATTGCCCTCCATCATTTGCACATTGCCTTTACCAATGTTGTCTTCACAGAACATCGCCAGACCACTGGTCTCTCATTCCAAAATTTCACGTTTATACCCATATACTCTACTATGATGTTTATTATCATTTTTCGAATACGCCTAGCGTATCCGCAGTTGACCATAAATTGCGGCACGTCCATCCTGTCCAATCGTGGGACCATGCCCAGAGACCAGGAAAGTTGTTTCAAGAACTATGACATGGCATTGTGAAGCTGGCCTATCCATCATTGGGGGGGATTTCCGGAGAATGCACACTATATCACTGCAAATGGCTTTATAGTGGGTTCATGGGTTACAGTGCCATGTAAAGTATTCTTTCTGAAATTGTCTGTGGAAGACCTGTGTAGACTTATAGTAAAAACTCTTGCCTAAAATCAAAGCAATTTTTATTCACAAGTTATGATATTTACCAGCAGTCCTTTCTGTCAGTGTCGTCTTTCGGCCACGATTTTGACGATAATTTCCTGTAAACTGGGAATTTTGCCTTTGCGGTAAACCTCTATCTTCTGACTCTTCGATGCACTTGCAAATTCGAGTAATTCATTTACACTATTGTCTTTGACACGCCTAAATGCTATCACTCTTTTTGCCATTTATTAGTATCTACTCTGTGCCCCATTTTCCACTCTTTGAATGAGATGTTCAGTGCATTTTATCACCTCTTCACAATCTATTAATCCCTTAGCACACCATACAGACATTTATATCCCGGTCAACCTCGTGCAATGCTATCTGCAAAACCCTGAAGTTATGCCACCTTAAAAATGCAAGGTAACAAATTTGGTTCTGGTAGCAATTAATATTAGTGCTTTTTCGTGTGTTACGATGGTTTTTTAGTCATGATTAAGTCCGTAATCCTCACCAAGCTATAATTTTTCATGCAGTTACTCACCCAGCAGGCATACACTATGTGGTCAAAAGTCACTTGCCACCATTTTTCTCAATGAACTTACCCAGTAGTGTGCTAATGAGCTAAAGCACAAATGCTTGAAAGCCATACGTTTGCTGTCATGTTGAGTCAACAGTGAGAGAGAGAGTTGTGCACAGTCAAAAGAGTGGCATGGTTGTAGGGACCCCATAAATTCCATGAAATTCAACTCACAAATTTAGCTATGCAGACATCAAAGTAAACACTCAATAACATAGAGTGTTATTAGTTTTTAATTAAACAATAATATGGCTAATTAATATAATTAAAATATTTATTTTATTATAAAACCAACATGAGCAGAATTATGTAAATTCTTAGAGTATTAGTTAGAGGATATAACAATATATTTTATCACTGTCAAATAGCATAATAGTTAAACAGGCTAGGGAGGCCGTGGCATCACGCGCTAGCATATCCTACAATGTGGGTCGTTTCCAACTAAGTAATTCTAGCTTGCACATGCTGGTACACATAATGTATGAAAAATCAATAGACAAATGAAACAAAAACCCATACACCTAATTTAAACAGGGGGCTGCTATTTTAAACAGTTTCGGGTGCATTTGAAAAGCAACATGTCTCGCTGATGCATGGAATATGCATGAAAAACTGCACACACACACACACAAGGGGTAAGACTATTGATAACCATCCTTTGCTGACTGAAACAGTAGGACACGGGCACTTGCTCCTTCCTAGCTAGACTGTTAAAAGCTCCACACTGGTCTAATTTCTCGCGTGGAAGTGTTCGCACTTGTGCTCGGCTGTACTGTCAACATTGCCGTCGTGCACTGCGCCTCTGGTGTTTCGTGCTTGGCGCGGCCGTTCCACATTACTATAGCTCGTGCGGTAAGACTTGATTAAGGAGGCACAGCGTTGACCTTCAATGGTCATTTTGACTTTCGACAAGAACCAGAGTTCTCACGGTGCCAGATATGGTTAGCAAGGTGGATAATGTTACCCATTGTAATATTTTATTTGACATAAGTTATTGTAACAGAAGCTATGTGTGCAACGGATAATTGTCAGGAAAAGAGATGAAACCGTTAATTATCTTCGTATGGGCATCGAATCTTGACTGATGTGCATTATTCGCACGACGATAACTGTGCGATTTCTATTAAGAGCTCTAAACCTTGGTCTTAGCATAGTAACCACAGACCCAAGTTTCATCTCCTGTGATGACAGTTCTTGAAAACCTGGAATTCAAAGGAACTTTAATTAAATTAACAAATGATGTTTTTTGTCAAAATGTGTGGAACCATTTTCGCATCCACTCGCAGCTTGTTCAAATCTGTTGTTAATGCTTTGATCAAAACTATGAGAAATAGCCATATCCTCAGAAATTTCCTAATAGTCAGTCTCCTTTTTGATAGTATAATTTCGTTTCCTCTTTTAAAATTCGCTGTGTTCTTTTTTCATGTTGGAGGACGTCCCGATCACTCCTCGTTTTCAACTGATTCACAGCTATTATGAAATCACTCTAGTTTGAAACTGATAGTCTACAAGTTAGCCACACTAGCTCATGACAATCTCTATCATCGCCCTGTTATATCTAATATAATTCTTCCACAGGCAATGATTTGAAATGTTGAAGTATCAATAATATCTTCCTCGGGATTTAAATTTCCCACGTAACTGAAAATAATTAACATTAATTGAAAACTAAACGTTACTTCAAGCTGTAATTGGTTATTATTTTCTTGGTATCTTAGATAAATGACGTATTTTTAAAACATGGTTTTCATGAATGTCTGAACTAAAAATTTAAGTTTGCTTGAAGGGCACGCTAGTGCAGAAGCATTAATAGTAATGCTAGTGTGTTTGACAAAATGCGCTTAATTTTTTTTTACATTGACCAAATAGCTTACTTTTTTTTGTGACGTCCAAAGATTAAATTCTTAGTGCTGATATGAATACCTGGCTGATGTTTCAGGTATGTATAGTGTACGCCTTTTTGAAGTTTGGTGTGGTCACCAGATATTCGTATGTCCAACAGGCTGCCCGCCTTGGACAGGTCTGCATGTCAGCAGCTGAGTGATCAAAATGTAATGCTCATAGTTATGACAGGGCGGTGTTTTACGCGTCTCCACACATGGGCATATTTTCACTGAAGTTTGCATGAAGTTCGTTATATTAAAGTAGCTATAAATCTGTACCATTTTTTAAATATAAAATCTTACCTGTGTTCACATTGGTGTTAAGAACGTCTCGTATTTGATAAGTTGTATTACAGTTTTACCAAGTGTGCTGTTGTTGAACTATTTAAAACATTTTCTTCTACAGGCCAATAATAACCTCAGCTTTCACATAAACTCACGCCAATAAGCACCCGATATTCCAGAGTTTTTCAAATCGTTAATATTTTAATTATTCTAATACACACAAACGGCACTGTTATCTTCAACGTCTGTTGCAACCATGGCATAATAAACAATCCAGCCGGTAGTTGGTAGGAATAAAAATGAATACAGAAAACTAAAGCATAATCGTCCCTTGAATCTGGCTGGCCCAAATTACGTTACTTTTGCGTTATGTTGAACATGAATCATCTTCTCACATGGAACATTTATTTTTGGTTGCTCTTAGTTCAGTGTAAATACACTATTGCACGATCTATACCTGAACATAATGACAACATAAAGTTAACGCAACAAGCTCCTTGTTAACTTCATTGTGAATCGGCCTTGTAAGCTGCCGATATGTTTGAGAGGTTGGCGAAAATATCTTTTGATAATCGCACCTGACTTCATACCTGTCTTGGAAAGGTCTGCAATCTGTCATTATTAGCAGAAGAAACCACAGCCCGACCGTAATGCCGAGCTATTTCTTTCCAGGGCTGTGACCTCGCACGATGTGTGGCAGTTCGGGGTGGTGATCTTCGTGTGCCTGACGGGCTGCCTTCCTTGGCAGAAGGCCAGTAACGACGACCCCAGGTACGTGCGCTACCTACACTGGCACAGCAGCTCTGGGGTGCTGATGCCAGTCAGACGGCCGAAGCTCTTCAAATTGCTCACTTCGAAAGCGCAGCGATTGTTTCGCAAGTTTCTTGAGCCACGTGCAGAAAAAAGGCCATCGAGTCTGGCTGACCTCAACAAGTTTGTGGATGACCGTTGGCTCACAAAGACATCTTTAGACAGAAACACAGGTGACATATCAAGCTAATCTGTACTCATGATATTGCACAAATATGGTGTAGAGATACTTTAACTTATAGAGTTATCACGTACAAAGTGCTATTCACTGCTATCAAAAGCCCTCACCCTTCCGCCAATTTTCCCCTCAGAAGTTTATTTGATCTACCTAATACAAAGCGGTCTAAAAAGAGGTTTCAAGAACATATATTTTTCTTAGATGTTTTTATAATAATTTTAATTTGAGAACTGAACAATATTTTCTATCAGTGTTTGTGTTTACCTAATATAACAATACTTTCACTATACTAAAATTATGAAATCGTGCAATCCACTATTTTCACAGTGGTTGAGATGTCACCCTAGCGAGCTCTCTATAGTTTGAGCGCAATATCTGAATAAATGTGAATTCTCAGGACAAAATTTCTCACATGAGAACTTTGAAGGGTGCAATCATTTTGTGTGTCAGTTTTCTTGAAAGAACTAGGAAAGGAAGGAATTATATTAAGTTTATATAAACATATATTTATTTTAATGCGTTAGTTTTCTTAGCAAAACCAGGAGGGAGGTTGTGTTTGGTCTGCCAGTCTTCATTACACATTTTTCTTCGAAAACGTCTAATTAAGAGCGTTGGATACGAGAACATTTATTATTTTATATTTATACCACATAGCGTTCAACTTTTAGACACTAACAGTAATTACTCTTTCCTTGCAAAAGATATATGAGCCCAGTGTTTTTGCATAAATACTTGTCGAAATCACAATTTTACTGTTTTAGAAATGTAAAAATAATGAAAATTAACTTAAGTACAGAAATAAGATTATTCACTTTTGCAATTTAAAAAAATTGCCGCAAATTAGGAAATTCTTGCCATGTTTTATTTGTGACTGCCCCTGAATTTTTTGTAGGATAACTTTTGCTAACCATACCTTAAAATTAACTAAAACGAGATCTTTCAGTTGCCCTTATTGTTAAATGTTCTGCAAATTGTTTGGTTTATTTTATTTATACTTTACAAAAACGGTACAATTCTGACTTTTACATGTCATTTTGTGAAAACTGTGCAATCTAGAAATATTTTATCTGAGAAAAATTAGATGCAGATAATGTCTACAAGTTGAACAGTATGTTATGCAAATATAAAATAACGAATTTTTTGTAGTCAACGCCCTTAACTCACCATGCATATATGACTGGTCCACTAATATTAGGGCAGCTGGTTCCATGTGAGGTTTTAGCTGCATTCATTCATGCTGATGCAGTAATTGACTTTTAAAAATAAAATAATTATTTCCATAAATCCTATAAATGTAAATAATGTAGCTAATGACTTAATGATTGCAGGACCCGAACAAGATGAGGATGGCCTGTGTCCTTCCATGTACAGCTTCCATAGCAGCGTCGAGGAGAAAAACAAGCTGTTGTTCACTCTTACACAGTACGGCATCGAGACTACTGTCGACCGTAGTGCTAAGAAGGACCGCATTCGTGACTGGATACAGAGCAGTGTGATTGGCGAGGAGACAGAAGAGGATCTAGACGAAGACAGGGAGGAAGGAGAGGAAGAGAAGCTTGAGAGGGCGGAGATCGCGAAGGGTGACAAGAGGATGGACAGTACATCGCCTACCAACACCAGCAAGTCTGGCAGCCACTGAAGATCTAGTTCACAGTCGTAATTGCAACGATCTCTGCAGCAGCATACGTCCCTACGCCACAATTAGTTCTGGTTGGCAGAAATGTGAGGAAAGATCTCGCCCTAGATTATAAATATCGTGCAGTAGTGATATCCATCTAATTCACGATTTAAACTGCAGTTTGCAACAACTTAGCTAGTTTAAATGTCAGACTCTCTGGAACTTCCAATTCCCAGTTGAAATTATAATGACCCATTTAGCGTGGGGTGTTATCGTTTTATTCCACAGGTCTTTATTCCATAGTATTTTGAAAGTTTTCGCGAGTTTTAAGGGAGGTATAGATTATTTGTACTCATTACATATTATATCATTTATGCATCTACAAAATTACGACTCAGAGGAACAATAAGTAAAACTGCCATTCGTAAATGTTGTTGGCTCAACAGGAAGTGGACCAAAGTGTAATATGTAATTTTTCAGACAAACGTGAGTTATTTAGTGATACTTAAATTTGTAGACAATATTGCAGCATATGAACAATAATACTGCTGTAATTTAGTGTTTTTTCACAATGTTTAAAGTATTTATTGTGTGTTTTTGTAACCATTAAAGTATTTTGGATGGAAAAATCGTCTTAAACTATATACTTGCCTTAGGTATTTATAGCAAGCATCATGTTTACTGTGTTCTTTGATTAATAGCAACTCACAATCTCAACACTTTGGTTATGGTATTATTTTACGGCCGGGTTGTTTACCTACAATTTTGCTGTTGTCTCGATATCTGCAATAAGTTGACTTATTTGTTATTCATTTCTACAGTTGCCTTAGGAATCATTTTATGAATTTTGCTAATTCAAGACTGATCTCGGAACAGAATTGCAAGCATTTAATCATTATCTTCGCTACTGGGGCTTTTATGAGATAAGCAAACAAGTTTAAACACCACTCAAACTCTTAAAAGTCAATTTCACAAGATCAAATATTTATCGTATTCACTTACTTGAATTCAATTTATTCAACGAAAAAAAAATCTCTTCATTTGCCTTTGGATCAGGTGCGGATTTAATGCGGTGCGACAGGTGCCACCGCGCAGGGCGCCGAAACGTGCGCTCAAACTACAAACTATTATTTTAATGAACAAAACATATGTAGTTGTACAGAATGACAAATATGTAGAAAGTGTAATGGAGAAAGTTTGTGAAACAGACTATATCGTCACGGTGGGGTAAAGTTATAAAACAACTACTATAGTGCTAGTAGCTAACAGGTGGGCGAGACACGTGGTCGGCAAGGGCTTCCGTTGCCGTCTGCATGGGGCGCTGAATCCTAGGCAGCAAACGCGCTCGCATTCCCTCCATTATTCTGATATACATGTGATATGCAGTGACTAGAGCGACAAGCAGTGTTGTGGATGAAATAAATGCTTCACGTCATCGCAGCCACAGGAACTTAACTCTAGAGGCAAGTCTGTTTTATTTGTATTGGTTTGTTTTGCTTGTTCGGGGAGGATTCGAGAAACTAAAATTTGAACACTAAATGCCAGGCTATTTGAATATTTAGAATAGATCCAATGTTGAAACACAACACCGACATACTACACATGCATGCGAATGTGCACGCAAGTGTGCAAACTCGCACTTACACACACATTAAAGTTATTTATAACTGAGACCTGTACTTATTTTATGTTTTAAATACATAAACTGTTTAAATGGCATCATAATACTTTGAATTTTCGTTGTACCTACACTACTTTAGTCTTAGGATTTTACTGTCTGAATCTATAACGAAAAACATATTTTTACTTTTATTTTCGTTTTAAAAATTAGTATTTATTTGGGTACATTTTCTGGCTGATTTCTATACTTCAGCATAGCTCAGCGAGTAACGGAAACTACAATGTAATGCGCGACTGTAGGTATATAACTTTAATACAAAAATATCATGCACTGTAACTATTCTAAATTTATTCTGAATAAGAAGAAAGCATAAAAATTGAGGTTAATGAACTCTGAAAAAAGTAAAGGTTTATTTTTTCGGGCAGTGAAAGTTGGCCCCTTTACTATTTTTTTTTGTGTTAATGTGTGTGTGTGTTGGATCGATAGTAACATAATAAATACTCATGATGATATTGCTGGCACTGAGTAGGGTGAGACACCTGTTACAACTGCACTTCAACTTGCACCATAGGCTTTGTTATGTCCCACTAAAGCAAAATTTGACACAAATGCTGTGTGTATTTCAATTTCTGTTTTTCACAATCTCGTTTGGCTATGGGTTCTTTTCTGTAACGATTGGGGGGCAACAATTGAAATTTCCAGAAGGGCTGAGGGCCACGGATTGTAATCGCTGGAAATAACAATTACTATACATGATGATTCTAAAATCATGGGACAAATTTTGAGGGGTGGTAGAGCTCACTAAAAACAAACAATTATTGTATAGGAATATATGGGCAGAAGTGACGCGTTGAGGCACAAACACAAACATTACACATAACCTGCAAAACATTGTTTATTTACAAGGTCGCCGCTAAATGCCTTTTTACAGCAATGTTTATAATAATTGCTCAAAATTTCTAACACCGACAGTAATGCAAGCTTGGTAGTGTCAGTGAAGTGTTTGGCGAACAGATTCAAATACGCCGGGTATTTCATGCACGCGTGCAGCCGCACAGGATAGTCGAGCGACGAGGTCTTCAATGGAATCAACTGGAGTCTCGTAAATGAGGGCTTTCAAATGCCCCCATAGAAACAAATGGAGACTCGATAAAACTGTTTCTCAACTATGAAGTGACGGTCAAGAAGCAGCCGTGGAGCAAGGACGTCACTCCGTGCACTCTTGCACCTTGCATGAACAGAGCTGTCTCTGAAAGGTATATATGTAGTTTGTGACAGTGCTGTGGAGTGTGGAGTTGCATGCAGGTATGTCTGTAACTCCACTGTAGCGAGATCGCTATGCTGACCGCCGCTTCGCAGTATACCAGCAACTTCAACTCATGTTTCAACTAGAGTAGGCAGCAGAAAGTTTTAACAAGACTAAAGCCACGTTTCTTGCCCATGTCCCACCCAATTGAGAGGTGTTACAAGAATGGTAGATAGAGACTCGAACAGGTAGCATTTCCCAATGGGGAATAATTAGTCAGGTCTGAAAAAACCCTGCCACTCTTTACTCCAGTTTTGCCTTCTTATTGAAGAGGGGATACCCCTGGATAACTGGTCTCTCTCAACAACCAATAATCACCTAGTAACCTAACATGTTCAGACACAAAACAATTCCTGCAGTGGGCGATTGTGCCTCAAAGGGGTATCCCCATCACAACTTGATGCCAAATAATGTGGCCGTTTAGTCTGTCTTGGTTGGATTTTAATCCTTCAGACAAGACTGTCAAGCACAGTACCCAGAAGCCGGCATTAGTTCACACAAAGGTAATCCCAAGCTCCTGTCACCTCCCATAATCCAGCACACTACCGCGATTCACCACTGGGTGTTGGAGTCTGGAGGCCCTGTGTGATTAACTGGGAATCCTGGCATATACAAGCATAGGATAGATATAGAGCCTAAACATCTACCGTTGTATGTACTACCGCGAATCGCCACCGGGTGCAGAGGTTTGGGGAATAGTAAGGTGTCTACTGGAACCTAATCTTCCATGGGAGGAGGGGAACACTGCTACACTTCTGCATTGCCACCGAGAGATCCTTATAATACTCCTAAATATTCCCCCTACCGATGCTGTTCTCCAAGTGAGCAGGAGAAAGGAAGGGTAAATTCGCTGCAGAATGAGAAACCCAAGAGTCAACACCACAGGGACCACCAGCTCAGGTGATATACAGCAAGCAGCGAGAGCTTACCCAGCTCACACAGCAGCAACTACCTATCTACAAACCCCCTCAATATCAACTAAGGCTCTTTCAACCACCCACAAAGACCTCAGGTGTCCACAGCATGTGGGCCATTTCTGACCAAACAGTCCCACAGCAGGTAATTTGTATATATAGCTAAATTAAACCATGTCAATATGGAATGCTGGAAAATGAGACCTGTAGAACCAGTCATTCCCGGAGGACTGTTCTCCCCACCAACTAAAATGCTCAAGTCTCAAAATCCCTGGATAGGACCAGAGGTACCAAATACAATGAAATCCCGATATTTCGCATCCCGATTATTCGTATATCCCGCTAATTCGTACAAATTTGCCGGTCCCTTGAGAAAATCCCTTTAATTCGTAAAAAAACAATGCATTCCAGTCCCCTCGATAATACGTATTTATTTTGGTGCTCGAGCTCAATTAAAACTTCTTATAATTCTTATTTACAACTTAAAAATCTCGTTAACTCATAATGTTTTTAACCCTAGACTGTAAACCAGCTCTAGATTTATGCAATTCGGGCAGGGTAAAAAAGACCGGAAGGGTCCTGAAGGACGTACGAGTGTTTGAAGGGCAGGTTATGAAGCAGAGTAGGCTGTGAGGCGATGTGTCTGTGATTCTCAGAACTAAGAGGCGCCTTGCTGTCCGGTCAACGGTTATGAGAGGTTAGGAAGGAGCAGAGCGAGTGAAAAGTTAGTCAGTTCGGTCTTAGCCATGCCTCCGAAAAGAGCTAATAAGTGTCTTTCCATTAAAGAAAAAAAGAAATCATTACCGCCGTGGCCGATTGTGATAACAAATTGACGTGTACAAACGTGACAACGTTCCTACTTCCACAATAACATCAATTTTGAAGAACAAGGACAAGATCGCCTCCCAGACATCGGACAGAAAATTAAAGCGCTTTAAGACTGGTGAGTATCCACAACTAGAAGAGAATTTTAAAAAGTGGTTTGCGCAAGCACGGAATTCAAATGTCCCAGTTGGAGGAAACGTTTTAAGATAAAAAGTAAAAGTTTTCGCAGAAAAAAAATGGGAATTAAAGACTTTCGTGCAAGTGATAATTGGTTTGATAGGTTTAAAAAAAGGCACAGCATAAAATTGAAAAAGCTTAGTGGGAAAAGTGCGAGTGTATCGGCCGACGTTTGTTGTGAGTGGAAAGACGAATTGGGAGAAATAATTGATTCTTATGAGCCCAACAACATTTTTAATGCCAATGAGACGGGGTTATTTTATAAGTGTCTCCCCGACCGACCAACGTGTTTTAAGGAAGAAAAGTGTGTTGGCTGCCAACAATGTTGGCATCCAAAGTGTGTTGGCCGCCAACAAAGATGGATCTGAGAAATTGAGACCGCTCAGCCAAACCAAGATGTTTTAAAAACATAAAAACTTTTCCGATGACCTATCATGCAAACAAAAAGCGTGGATGACGGGTGAATTATTCAAGGAACGGATACGATCAGTGAATGCTGATATGGAGAAAAGGCAGCGAAAAATTCTACTTTTCATGGATAATTGTACGGCCCACAACAATACCCCACCGCTCAGTCATGTTAATGTTGTGTTTTTGCCTGCCAACACTACTTCTAAGCTGCAGCCTCTAGACCAGGGCATAATTAAAACGTTCAAAACCTTTTAGGAAGTAGTGATGTAACTCCTTGACAGCATCTAGGATGGGGAGGATCATAAAATCCCCTTATTTTCAGCCATGAACATTGCTCACAAGGCGTGGCAAAGTGTTAGCGAAAGCACAATAAAAAACGGTTTTCGTGCTGTGGATTCACGAAGGTGGAACTTTCATCAGCAGTTACTGAACAAGACAGAATGCCCTGTGAATTGGAATTGTCTTCCTAAAAATGAAGAAAATTCTATAACGTTTGAAGATTTCGTCCATTTTGACGTTGGCCTAGCAGTACCGGGGATTCTAACTAATGACGAAATTTTGGCTCCACCTCAAGACATTGAAGGTGAAGGTGATGACGAAGATGATGTGCTGACAATTGCACCTAAAGTGGCTAAACAATGCATCAACAACGTGCGCCATTTCTTAGCAAAATCAGACGGCGATGAAGTATTTTCTGCTTTGAACATGCTTGACAAAGCCATTGACAATACCCATCTGCAAGGCTTGCACCAAAAGAAAATTACAGATTTTTTTAAACGTAAATTTTTTGTGTGTTTTTTATTGATGTAATTATTGATTTATATACACAGTAATATGTAAACATAATATGTAGCCATGCGTTTATCATTACATATTAATGCAAATTTGCATTAATCTCGTTATTATGTATTTTTTCTTTTTTTGCTCCCGATTATTGGTAATCCCGCTAATTTGAATATCTCGATAATTCATATTTAACATTCAGTCCCTTGACAATACAAATTACCGGGATTCTACTGTAATTACAGTCCTGACCCTAGAGTACAGATGAGGCATCGATAGTCTATGGCAAGAGGGAAACTGCTTGACGCCCCCACAAGCTATTTTGGGTAGGCGTTAAAGTTGAGATGGAGAAGTGATGGAATGCAATGACGGGGGGAAAAAGAAGTGCCATAAAAATTTTATCAGCCACTAGCAACATCTGCCACATTTCTTAATTGCAAAAATCAGGAACTCCATTGGGAAGTGAATCCAGTTTGTAGTGTTGGTAAGTGAGTAGTCTTAACTATTAGGCTCCGAGAATCATGAGTCATGTGGGGTAAGCCTATTTGCTTATCAAGCAAATTTCCAATCTGGAGAACTCGCAACAGAAGAAATAAACAATGATTAAGAAAAATCTTTTGTGCCAAATATTAAAATTAAACTCCACAAAAATATAATTTGCAGTCACCAGCAAGATATTTATTTTTCTTGATGTGCGCAATCACAACTGAAATGCAGGTTAGTGTCTAGTGCCTGCATAGAAAGTGCATAACTGGACCAGGATCTTGAGATATGCATCATAAAATCAATAGACTTTGGTGTCCTCAACACTAAGTCAGCTGACTCACCACAAGCATGTACACTTACTTCATCTGCTGCCTTATTTTTAGCATCATTTTACATCAGGCATTCAATGACCAAGCTTAAAACGTTTAATTTCATAACTTTTTAACAAATGTAAAATACTCATTGTATTATTTCTTTACACTTCAGTTACACATTCAATTAAGTGTCAAAACTGCAGAAAATGCAATTCTAGTCTATACACAAGTTTATATGAACAAATAAAGAGCATATAATGATGATTTTGTGCAACTAAATGATCTACGCATGGAGTCATTACACCCATAGTAACACTAATTGTAATGTGTTGTGGAAGGATAATGGGCAGAAACAATAAACTACACATGCCTTATAACTGTGTTCTACACTGAACCAAATATATTTTTATCACTCATCAAGAATACATAGGTGTATGCTGTACAAGGAAATTGCAATACAAACATACATTGTAATATTTTTTTTGTAACAAGTGCATTATCAAAAACTGTTATAAAAGTCAGAGTTCGCTATCAAGTACAGCATGTACGCGATTACTATTATGCTTTCAATAAATTAATTTTAAAAAATGATATGTATGTAATGTAACTTGGAATTGGTAACTAGTAATCAGCGAGATTACCAAGTACACTAGACAATTTTCTTACGAACCCAGACAACTGGCGCTTGAACTGCACTGCAGAATATTTAAAATCTGTCTTTTTTTTTTACGAAATTACAAAATGTGCGCTCAATTCACTGATCTACAAAAAGATCACACACTTCAGAAAATGCATGTCAATTACTTTCAAGACATCACGCGCATTATGAAACAACTCCAACATAGCTAAAAAGTGGTTTTTCTAAGCACTGTATCTCACATTATTCTGATCAAATCCCTACAGAAATGCTTAAGGGGCCTACATTGTACCTTGCTACAAACTTTCCACCAATAAAATGATATGGTCACCGGCGAAAGTTCCATAGCTACATGCAGCACGACAAGAACACTACACACCTATTCAGAGACTTACATGTAGCGGCGATGGCGTACTTTATGCACGTGGCAGTGCCACCCTTATAGCTGCTGTGCTTCTCAGCCTCGAACACGGAAAACAGATCCAGGTAGGCAGGCCCCTTAAGACTTGCATCCAAAGTATCTTTTTGCAATGTAGTTAAACCGAAAAGTCTAAATACCAATAAAATATTCATGAGAAAAAATGTTTGTCACCAGTTTTTAATTGCATATAAAGTTACGCAATAATGCAACAACAATGAAATTTAAATGTCACGAATAACCTCAAAACCAGAAAACTGTTCCTCAAAGAAAATTTGAATACTAATTGTGGTTAAAATTCAGTCTTGAGTAAAACATAACTTTTTATCATAACTATTTTATCCACTCTAAATACAGTCTACATGCAGAAATTACTGCAGAATATGTAATATCCTAAAGTTAATCAGAAAAAGAAAAAAAAGTAGGCAATTTTTGTACTATGTAATTATAAAGACAAAAATATACAATGTACTAGCAAAGTAATAAGAAATGAGATGAAAAATACTACTATTTATACAAACTATAAAACATATACTACATGTGTACATGCATTACATGCAGCTACTGTATTTACATTTCTGAAAAAAAGTGGTGCAAATGATAACTTTTGGAAAAAGTTAAGTGTATCACAGACTATAGTAACTTTGATTTCCTTTCACAAGACAATACGTTTTCCAGTCTATTTACACATACTATACACATATAATACTGCATTTCACAATGTAAGGTGTACACAAACATATTTGCCCTTTTAAATTAAAAAAATTTTAATGGTGGGATGTACATCACAGTATAACTGTAACACAGCCACTAGAAAAATATACAGTACAAGCTTTACTGGTTTACGGCCATGGATACAACACTAAAACCACATAGCAATTACCTGAAAATATTTGAAGTACAATAAAAAGATATTATAATATTGTTAGTTCAAAATATATATCACATTACAGGCTTACAAACACATCCTCCTTTACCTCCCAAACTGGCATAGATGCCAGATGAATGCACTGACGTAAAATTATTCAATTTTATCATAAATACAAGACAAACCCAAAACACGTGACAGAGGGGATCATATCACTGCACCTGCCTTAATGCACTGTAACTGTCAAAATAGCACAACGACAAATTGTTATAGCTTCCAGTGTAATTTGTAAATTAATCTATGGGAGCTGATTAAATCTTGGTTAGCTAAATAAATATTTTAAAAGCACCAAATATATTAGCACAGCATTTATCATGTAATGAATGTTTAGACTGAGTAAGCTAACCAGGCATGCACGACACCCTTACAACTCTGCATCACAGAATGGCATCATTAAGTTGAAATTTTCTGACAAAATCAAAATGAGCAAAAACAAAGTATAATTTCAACTGTGCACATTCATTAATGATAATTATGTAGAAACACTCCTGAGAACCTGTAAAAATTTCCATAAATAAAACAAAAAGACTTCTAAAAGTTTTCACCTACACAAATACTACCCCCCCCCCCCCNCATGGTACATGAACGATGCCAAAACTTGTACAAGCAGCACAGAGGAATAAAAAGTGCTGATACATGTTCAATTAACCTTTAAAACTGATCTCTGTAACTTCTGCCCATTGTACAGAACACTAGTTTGGTGGACACTTGGACAGACACCCACACAGATACCGCCATATGCATCCTGGAATAACCACAGAACTACACCAATTTGCATTTTGCTAAACGTTAGTCAGAAGCCGATCCATCTTGCCCCCAGGCATCTGTTAAACTGTGGCAAGTTTGTGGCAAGTTGTATCTGCAAAAAAGTCAAAATGTGCATCACTTGCTACAAACATACCAAACCTTTTTTTGCCTTTTATTGACTTGTGCCACAATTTAGGGGAAGGTTTCAGCTACACGTCACAGCTGTGCCTGGTTTTCACGCTGCTTTGGAGACAGCATATGTTAAGTTTATATAACTATATCCACACAAAACTATGCTTTACAAACACAACAACAATTTCAATACAAGCCACCCAGTTCATATTTTTAAAGATAGTAATATGGAACACGAAATTTGTTGGAAGTCTGCAAACAGATCAACAAAATATCCACATGCGTGACGCCTGTCGTATGGCTTCTCACCAACCCAATACTGCCCAATTTAAAGCTCCTACCTAAATTATCCCCACTTCTTGACCAATCTGGCTAGTGAACTGTATATGTGTTTATTATGTGCCATAAAATACAGTACATCAATAACAACCCACAGTTTCTCTTTGAACCATACACAAGCACCTAATACAACTGAACTACCTGGACTAGACGAGAGGTACCTCCGGATATCTGGCCTGCTAATAAGCTTGAATTGGATGTACCTCAAAACCATTATGAAAGGATCTTTCTCACAGAACATAACAGTTAGTGCCAATACATGAATTTAAATAAAATTAAAACACATTAATACATTACCACACACAAAATATTTATTTTTATGGTTGGGTCAATGTAAATCCAATTTTTCTTGCCACCTATTTCATGCGTTCTTTAAATACATGATCTTCATAAACTATGAAACCTACATGCATCCATTTTAGACACAAATAAACACAACTGGGACCACAACACTTCCAATCAGGAATTTCATTTCTTGAATTTAATCATATTCATCAAAACAATATGTTTTACTTAGTTACTAACAATTACCCACAAGGACGTAAAACATCTCATTTTTCTAACATTTTGATATCAGCATACAATAAAAGCAGCACACATTAATTTAAGGTCTCAAGGTGCTGTAATTACAATGAGTTTATATTCCCCTGATTCCTTTCTCTCTGTCCATAGTGGAACATCCAGGATGTGTTTCAGGGTATCTAAGCTCACTACTTGCATAATTTAATATCCACTTCCCTTACAATGGATGTCCAAAATACACCGACTTATGATAACAGGTATGTATATTATAAAAATATATCTACTATAGACATACAAATTCCAATCATCAAACAAGCTCCAACAAGGGTACACTCTTCACCTCTTCTACATCAGCCAGACCAGGCAATACAACCAGTGGCAGCGATTGGGGAAGGGGGAGGTGGAGGCAAGAGGGAGCAGTTCCCCCAATTCACATTTTTACATTACTTAAGTTATACTTTTGAAAACTAAGCAATCTTAAAAATTATCACATAAACTTTTTTTAAACATCTTCTGTTAAAGAGCAACGAAGTAGAGGGGCGACAAACTCATGCATTGGTCTGAGGCATTATTTCAAGCCATAAGAAGTAAATATGTCGCAAATACACAACCAATCTTTTACATTTTACAGACAACATATAGTTTGTAATTTGAACTTGTCCAACACATATTATTTTCTATTGACACTATAAAAGGGGTTCATTTCATTTTAATGTTCATTTTAATGTGGCATTTCCAGCAATTTCACACTTTTGTGGTAATTCCTTTTGTAATTTTTTGCAAACATATTTTGGTATTTTCCTATGAAACTGACACTTCGCCTGCTTTAGTGCACTTCCAGAGCAGGAGATGTTCGCAGCTTCCCCACGGATGGAGAAGCAGGCATATTTTTTATGGCAGTGGAATT
>NQII01001383.1:46585-69569 GCA_002778355.1 Clitarchus hookeri | reverse complement strand
GGGGGGGGGGCATATGTCAGCAATAATTTGCCTCTGAACTCTGACTGGAGCCAGACGTATCACAGGTCGTGTCCCGGAATGGGTTGGGACAAAGCTTTCTGTATGGGTACAGCTGGTGGCAGGCACAATCTGGCGGACCACTGTAGCTGGGGAAGCCGGGCAAGGATCAGTAGGTATGCTTAGGTGGAGTTGGTGATAGAGGTGTGAGTGCTCATGTTATATGTGAAAGCACCTGGGGATATATCCTCCTCTGCAACACTCCTCTATTGGTAAAGCTTGATTTGGCTGGTGGTTGATGGTGGCACTTCTCTGGTGGACAGCCTCCTCTCTCAGCAGTGTGCACTCCCGGTTGGGCCTTTGCTTCAACCCTACAGCCTCTCTGGCCAAGGCTAGAACCTTCCCCATCTTCTGCCATCCAGCCCGGTGGTGTGGCATACAGGAAAAAACGAGAGAAGCAGAGAGAGTGTGTGTACTGTAGATGCTGGCATGGCTGGTGATAACAATGTGGGAGAATTCCTGGGCAGCCTCCCGGAGGGCAGTGACCTCCCTCATGATGCACTCCGCTAGTAACTCATGTCTCCTTCTCAGTGTATCAGGTAGGACGGGATAATCGCCAGCACACTGAGTGGGAAGGTTCGTGAGATGCGATCTATGGATCACCACTGCCGTCTTTAGAAGAGTTTCCAGGTAGGACAAGAATATCGCCAGCATGCCAAGTACTCCGCTGAAATGTTGAGCAGCAGTTATGCAAGGCAGGATTATCACCATACCCCGACCCCCAGGTAGAAGAAGGATGCTCCTAACTTATGCAGCATAAGAGATGGTAACCTTGTGCCACCACCTGGACGTGTGGTTGAGGTTACAGGGCCTAAATGGGAAGATAGGAAGATCAGGTAGAAGAAAACAGTGAGTTGAAAGTGAAAGCCAGACCAAGTCAGAATATGATTGTATTTATTGACGAACCAACAAAATAAACACTCCCATCTTGTACCCTGTCCTGGGCCTGAAGGGGAGGCCGTAGGTTGCCGACAATGTATACGTGATGATGGAGGGGGGGGGGCGTAGTTGACACGGCTGTGTGGTGGGGCAAGGACGGCTACAAAGAATGGCTGTAACTCATACTCGAGTGCAGAAGATAGCACTGTGGCTAGATGAAGCAAATACGTACTCTTGGTGACTAGTGTGCACTCTGACAGTGTGACATTCTGACTAGCTGAGTGACAGAGTTTCAAACAACAGTTTAAGGGCGGTATATACACTCTGGAACCCAAGGCAAACACAGGGGAGTATGAAGAGAGTAGGGAGAGAGCAAAGAGCAAATAATGCCAGCTGTGTGACAGGGATGTGCACGGGGTTACCCTTTCACTAGTGGCCAACGGGAAGGTAAGCACGCACTTGTAGAAGCGCCGAGCGGCACTGTAATGTGGGCCAGCTACTCTTGCGTTATGGAAACTGGAAACACTGTATGTATAGCCTAATGGTTCTTGCTTGAGAGGAGGGGGGTGGCACAGCTGTGGTGGAGGTTTGAAAGGCGAAAGTGATGATTCATTGCCTGTGGCACACGTTCACTAGTTGCATCTCTACTTCTTAATATCTGAGCAGTTGTAAATGTGACAATGTTTTTGACTACTCATTTAATTATCAGCACTGTGAGTGATGAAGATAAAGAAAGGTATACATAAAAAAAAACTTCCCCCCTGCTCACCATTTTTGCCACCCAATCGCCACCATTGAGTACAACATGAACTTAGAATTTTACAGGAGTTGTACTTTCAAGCACAATGCCTTATTGTTTACTGAGCACATGGATTTCCTAATGCTCGTAGTTTTTGAATAATATACCTTAGTACTGGATAGCAAGGCAATCCAGCCAGTATATAGCACTGAGCATCAGGTTATGGAAGTGTGTGTTATTTATTTGAAAAAAGATAACATAATAGAGTATTTTCATAAACACAAAAAATAAAATTTTAGGGTTTTCATTTTTTTACCTAACCAGCGTGAATTTTGGCTATTTTACAAGTGAAACTTGAATACATTCCATCATTGAAACTAAACTATTTTTATATTTTCTTTTACAAATTTGCTTTTCTCATTACATACTTTTTTTAGTTGTATCTAGTAGTATTTGAAACTTATTGCTTTTATTCATTAAACCTCAAACTGAAAATTAATTTTTTTTCCTCTTGCCATCTTTTAATATGTTAAGGAAACCATAACACTTGGTTAATAAATTTTGAGTACAAATTGATTAGTTACGCTTGTATATTTTGGCTCAATTTTGTTTTATTTCACATTTAAACTCAAATTTCATAGTTAGGTGGTGTATTACACTTGCATTTCAGTTTTACCGCTATGAACCATATAATATTGATTCTAACTAAATGCCAGTCTTCCCCCAACAACTTGACAACTTATTTAATTAAAATATAATTTTACTTACTTGAAAGATATTTATAACATAATGTAAAATATTAACTAATAATTTTAAAATATGGTCCCTACTGACAAAAATTTCAGTCTTTTATAATTGCTAGAGATGGGAATTATTCACAGTCATTGAACAAATGCTATAAAATATAAAAGTTGAAAATTTAAATAGACCACCACCACAACCATTTTCCTATAAGTGGTATAACACACTAAACTGCTATCATCAGCATCATCATCATCATCATATTACATTGCATGATTTAAACAGTTTTTTACGGAGTTTGCGTTAATATTATGACATCCTGCATTCTCCAAGCCACACAATAATGATGTGTTACTGTCTCCTCAGCAGTTTTCATGAAGTTCACTGAAACGTAATTTTAAACTGTCAACACTTGAAATGTACAATTACTTAGATGAACAGAATGGATTTAATGTTATGTTACCTAGGAAGGAACATTTCACTGGAACACTGTTAACTTGGCATTGAACCTGCCAGATATGAACGTTGTACTTTACCGTAAGCATGTCTGGCAGCAAGAGCTTCTGTAAGAAGCCTCCTTCTTCCAAAGGTAAATGGATGCAAACAGGAGAACAACTGGTGTTTTCAGGGCCTGAAAGTGAATTTATACTTGCGTGCTGGATGTCACAAAACATCTGTTGCTAACCAGATCAGATCCAGTCCCTCATTCCCGCAGAATGTTGGAAACGTGTCAGGTCAGAGGACAGCCCTGCCAACTGTGCTTCGTGAGGCCTGCTGTCTGCGCAACTGATTTCTCACCTTTTGTGGTGGTCAGGACCATCATGTTTGAAAAGGCCTGTTGAGCTGTGGCAAACAAGTCAGCCAACCGTTGGGCCCTGCGATCCAGCTGTGCTTCAAGAGCAAAAGGTTCACACCCTGATGGTCTTTCAGTCAGACGATCTGGCAGCTCTAATTACTTGTTATAATGCCTTGGCCAAACTTCTGCATGTGATTGCATATCTATTTAGTTTCAGCCATAACACTAGGGCTCCACAGATGTCTTGTTTGACTGGAAACTTAAGTCCTGCAGAATTGGATAAGGCAATGCAACTGTCTCTTCACCATGTTCAGTCAGCTGCCTTCAAGGATGGTCTGTCTGCTCTTCAGAAGGGCTTGCACCTCTCCACAAATTTGGAAGCTGGCCCCTTTCACCGATAGTTCAGGGTTGATCAGAGTTGGGGGTAGGTTGCATTAGTCCAAGCTGCTGTTTCATCAAAAAATCCTGTTCTGCTACCCTAGAAGCATCCATTGACTGACATAATCATTCACCACTGCCACTAACAAAACTGTCACCCTGGACTGCAAGCATTGCAGGGAATACTTTGAGAGTAATATTGGATATTAGGTGATAAACATGCCATTTCACATTATTTGCACCACTGCACCAAGAGTTTTTGAGCCAAGCCTTCCTCATGCCAACCTATGATGGCTACCCTGCCAGCCATGCGAGTCCAACAGGTCAAACCCTTCTTAAGGACTGAAGTTGATTATGCAGGACCTTTCACAATCAAATCCAGCTGCTTGTGCAAGGTTCCTCAGCAAAAGGTCTATTTGTGTTTGTTTGTGTGTTGTGCTACCAAAGCAGTCCATTTAGAGTTGGCTTCAGACCTGTCCACTGATGCTATTCTGGCTGCATATAAGCGATATGTTGGTCGGAGAGGTCGTTCATCTGAAATTTATAGTGATTGCGGCACCAATTTTGTGGGTGCAAACAACCAACTCAGGAATTGCAACAGCTGCTTTGCTCCTCATCTCACCAAACAGCTGTTGCCAATACTTTTTCCTTCTGTGGTATTGCGTGGCATATCATCCTGCCTGCTGCTCCCCACTTAGAAGGGACCTCTGGGAGGCTGAGGTTAAGTCAGTCAAGGTTCACTTGAGGAAAGTTGTTGGTGACCAGATGTCTTTCAAGGAGTTCTACATTGTCCTGGTCCAAGTGGAGGCAGTTTTGAACTCCAGGCCGCCATGTACCTTGAGCTCCAGTCCCAACAACTTAAGTGTCTTGACATTGACACCAGGGCACTTTTTAAACATTGGAACCCCTGGTTGATGTTCTGGAGCAAGATCCTTGTGATACGCCCATGCCCCAACTCAAGTGTTGGTTGTTGGTACAGCAAATCCACCAGTATATCTGGCGCCGCTGAAGCAGAGATAATCTTCAAATGGCATGCACCAGGGACACACCTTGCTGTTGATCAGTTGGTGTTGGTGAAGGACGAGAAACTCCCTCCACTACAGTGGCAACTTGGGCACATCATCGCGCTCCACCCTGGTGATGATGGGGTTCCCCAAGTGACCACAGTGCGTACTCAGTCAGGGACAGCTAAACGCCCAGCATTGAAGTTCTGTCCCCTGCCATGAGGTGTTGAAATAACTTGGTTATTTCAAGGTGGCCGGTATGTTTGGACTTGGAATGAGGAAAATAGTTAGTGTACACAATGTACACTGGAGAGCCAAAAAAAATGGTATGCAAATAACAGAGGTATGGAACCAATCAGAGTAACGCAATGCGGTCAGCAGCGCCTATATAAGACAACAAGCGTCTGGCAAAGTTGCTAGATCGGTTACTGCTGCTACAATGGCAGGTTATCAAGATTTAAGTGAGTTTGAACGTGGTGTTATAGTCGGCGCAAGAGAGATGGGAGATAGCATCTCCGAGGTAGCAATAAAATTTGGATTTTTGCGTACGACCATTTCACGAGTGTAACGTGACTATCGGGAATCCGGTAAAACATCAAATCTTCGACATCGCTGCAGCCGGAAAAAGATTGTGAACGAACGGGACAAACGACGACTGACGAGAATCATTAAACGTGCCAGACGTACAACCCTTTCTCAAATTGGCGCAGATTTCAATGCTGGGGCATCAACAAGTGCCAGCGTGCAAAATATTTAACGGACCATCATTGATATGGGCTTTCGGAGCCAAAGGCCTACTCGTGTACCGTTGTTGACTGAACGACACAAAGCTTTACGCCTCGCCTGGACCCACCAACACCGCCATTGGACTGTTGATGACTGGGAACACGTTGCCTGGTCTGAAGAGTCTCGTTTCTAACTGTATCGGGCGGATGGACGTGTACGGGTATGGAGACATCCTCATGAATCCATGGACCCTACATGTCGACAGGGGAATGTTCGAGCTGGTGGAGGCTCTGTCATGGTATGAGGCGTGTGCAGTTGGCGTGAAATGGGACCCCTGATCCGTCTAGATACGGCTCTGACAGGTGAAATATACGTAAGCATCCCGTCCGATCACCTGCACCCATTCATGTCCATTGTGCATTCCGAAGGACGTGGACAATTCCAGCAGGACGATGCGACACCCCACACGTCGAGAGTTGCTACCGAGTGGCTCCAGGAACACTCTTCTGACTTTAGACACTTCCATTGGCCACCTAAATCACCAGACATGAACATTATTGAGCATATCTGGGATGCCTTGCAACGTGCTGTTCAGAAGAGATCTCCACCGCCTCGCACTCCTATGGATTTGTGGACTGCCCTGCAGTATTCATGGTGTGAATTGCCTCCTGCATACCTTCAGACATTAGTCGAGTCCATGTCACGTCGTCTTGCGGCACTTCTGCGTGCTCGCGGGGGCCCTACACGATATTAGGCAGGTGTACCAACCAGTTTTTTTGGCTCTTCAGTGTGTATAGTGACACAAAAGACTTGGCAACAATTTCTATACCCTGGACATATTTACCCTGGGCATACCCTGCCCACATGGCAACATGGGTTGGCGGCACTGGTGCTGCCATTTCGAGAGTGGTGCAACTGCTTCTGTTGGAAATGGCCATCGCCAACTAGTCATGCAACAAACATGGAGGTGACTGGCTGTGTTTCGCACCACTCCAAATCATGTTGCTGTTTAATGATGAATGTTGCATCAGTGTTTGTTACAGTTCACTTCTGAAACAATGCAATAGACCGAATTGACTGTTATTGTTGATGGCCCACTTATGCTATATTTATTGCATTAAATTTTTATTTTTATTTTCGGATTTTTATCTTGTGCTTTTGACATACTGACGACCTGCTCATGTAAAATACGAGCGTAGTTCCACTAGTGGGTGTTTACAATTTATGAAACAGAAAAAGAAAAAAAAAGCTTGTAAAAACTCTTCCTTCCCCCTCGGCATGTTCACATGTGTGAAACTGGGCCAACTTTAAAGTCGATCTTACAAAACGCCAAGTGGAATTTTCCAGTAAAATGGAGGCTGTGTCATGCTAAAAAGTTATGCAGCAGAGTGTTTAAACTTCTTTTTTTTTTCATCAACAGGATGTCACATGTATTCTTCTCGGTTATTTCATTTTAAAGACGTCTGAATAATAAAAAAATTTACATATTTTTAATAAAACTTGATTTTCCTGTTAAAAGCAACTGAAAATGGAATTTGTGCTCGCCAAAAGTTATGCAGAGCTGTGTTTAAATATAATTTTTGGCATCAAAGAGTGGTTGTATGTAACTTTCTCAGGTGTTTCTTTATTCTGAAGACATCAAAGTATTAATAATATATATATTTGTAATAAAACTGCTGATTTTTCAGCATTAACATGCATTTCCGTGTTATTTCAGTTTTATCATTATCCACCATATAATCTTGTCCCTACATATATATGTACTATTCTGCAGTATACATTTATTTGGAAGACGTCTGTCTATTGAAATAAATTAATATTTCTTAAAAATATATCAAAGTATTAAAATAATTATATATTTGTAATAAAACAGCTAATCTTTTTGCAAGAAGTTACTGAAAATAGACTTCACACTCACTAAAAGTGGCTTGGCGCTGGGTGTTCAAATTTTTTTTTTGCTACAAGTGGAGGTCGTATACAGTAATTCTCTATGTATATCCATTTTTCAGGGGACAATAAGAGATTCGGGTTTGGGTTCGGAATTTTGTAATTTCAGACATGGATTCGAGGGTGTATTCGGATTAGAGTAAAGCTGGATTCGCCCCATCCCTATTCACTACAGAAACCATATTTTTCAATTGTCCCTAGATATGATGTTATGATCATGCTTAAAGTGTGCATATTAGACTGATACATTAAAAAAGTAGTTTTTCATGCTGTCAGCACTGTTGAGTTATTTTAAAGTTATGTAAGTAATGCTACATTCATCATGCCTAAATGCTCCAAAATGCAAATACAAAATTCATAATTTGGTAATTTAAATGCTGAAAATTCCCATCTCCAACAGCCAGAGAAAAGTATAAATGCAAGATCTGTTAAAATTCTGTTCTTTCAGAATTAACAGTCAGAAAAGACAGCAAGTTTAACAAATTTAATCATTTTTGCCTCAATTTATTCACTTGTTTTGACCGTATCAACAAGTTGTTGACCTGTGGATGACTTTAGATGTTGGGATAAGGGATTCAATAGTGTTTCTGATAGCTTCGAACCAACATTGACGTCACTGGTTCCTTTCACCGAGACAGATTTCAAATCTCTAGACATGGGCTTCACCACAACTTTTGATCGCTTCAGTAACTCTACATTTACATTGAGTTCTGATTGCTGCTGAGCCATGGTTGCAAGTGCTTCCAACTTGTTTGGTGCAACAACACTCACATTGTTTACATACTTCTGGACCATTACAGGATTCAAGTTTTGAGATGCAGCATTTACCAACTCTTCCGAATGTGTTGGTACAGCCACACGCTCATCATTTGTCAACTGCTGACCTGCAACTGAATCTGCAACGATGGACTCATTTAATATGTCTGAGAGTTTTTGTGAATCAATTTTAATGTCCCGCATGAATTGCTGTGATGTAAATGACTTCAGGTCTCGTGACATGGGCTTCGCAAGTGATCCAGATTGCTTCCACCCATCTACCTTGTTATCTTTAATCACACCTCCTATGTTATCGTCAAATGACTGCGCTGAAAGGTATGGTACCATTTTTATAATGGATTCTGATGCACTTTCATCAGATTTGGTTTTATCTACCATTTTCACATTTTTAGTTTTGACCGTCATATTATGAGAATGATGTCCATCCTTACTATCTCCAATTGTAACAGTCACATTTTCCATTACACTTACTTGTTGCATACTTTGATTATCTTTCTCACCATGAAATTTACTTTCAATAGGGAAATTTAAATTTTCCATTTTTGGGGAAACTAATTCATGGGGTGCAACTAATGTATCTGATGCAATTTTTTCAGCAATTGTTTTTTTCTGACCAATATCACAGTAATGCTCAGCATGTTCAGAAGTATTTTTACTGACTGTATCATAGACGACAGACTGCTCTTCTACGTCCCTCTTGTCTCGCTCATGGCTTGGACCCATATTCGACAATATGTCCCTCTGAACGACTTTTTCCTTGGCTTTAGATTCCTCCTTCCCCTCATTGATGGGGTGAGTTTCTTTAGTTTTAACACGTTTGCTGTCTCCTTGCTCAACAACGAAGCTAAGGTTCTCTTTAGCCAAGTGGCTCTGAGCAACTTGCTGCAGTGCTTTGTTCAAGAGCTTGGAGTTGTTCTGCACGGCGAGAGGGATGGGAATGATGCTCTGTGGCTTCAAAACACTGCTCTTGTTGTCATGCAGCCTGGGCTTTACAGGCACATCCTCAATTTTGGGGTGTGCAGGCACGTCCTCAATCCTGGACTGTGCAGGCACGTCCTCAATCCTGGACTGTGCAGGCACGTCCTCAATTTTGGGGTGTGCAGGCACGTCCTCAATCCTGGGCTGTGCAGGCACGTCCTCAATTTTGGGGTGTGCAGGCACGTCCTCAATCCTGGGCTGTGCAGGCACATCCTCAATTTTGGGGTGTGCAGGCACGTCCTCAATCCTGGGCTGTGCAGGCACGTCCTCAATCCTGGACTGTGCAGGCACGTCCTCAATTTTGGGGTGTGCAGGCACGTCCTCAATCCTGGGCTGTGCAGGCACGTCCTCAATCTTGGGGTGTGCAGGCACGTCCTCAATCCTGGGCTGTGCAGGCACATCCTCAATCCTGGGCTGGGCAGGCACATCCTCAATTTTGGGGTGTGCAGGCACGTCCTCAACCCTGGGCTGTGCAGGCATGTCCTGTATCTTGGCCTGTGCAGGCACATCCTTAATCCTGGGCTGTGCAGGCACATTCTGCACCACTGGTGGCTGACCACTTGGAAAAGCTCCTGCAACAAACAAAATACTGTAATTCTAATGTGAGACGAAATAATTTTTTTAACTTACAATTAAATTGAATTTTTAAAAAAAATATTATTATAGGAAAACATTTTAATGGAAATAAAAGTTGAACCAATGATATTTTTACACACGTAGTGCTACTTTTCTGCCTGTGCAAGCAGGATATAAAATGGAAAACAGGTGTGGCTGTTGAATCCTGCGTCTAAGGTATGGTGATTGTGATAACATTTAACCATCTAAATCTGCGATAGAACTGCGAGATATTGCAGTTCTCACAAGTTAAAGCATACAGTGTGCATCATTGCTCGTAAGGGGATAAATGCAATGTTCCGAATGGCTGATGAGATGTTAAACTATGTGCCGTTTTAAAATATGTCACAACTATTTTACTGTTGCTTAACTGTTAGTGAACTATGTTTTTTTAAACAATTTTGAAACCTCATTTTAGTATTTAATTGAGTAAAAATAATTGTGAATAATATTTAATTGTCATATTAACTTTGGTATTTAATTAATGCTATTAATAATGCTTTCATTGTGCGCGCATGCGTATACAGAGAGAGAGAGAAAGAGAGAGAAAGAGAGAGAAAAAGACAGAGAAAAAGAGAGAGAAAAAGAGAGAGAGAGAGAGAAAGAGAGAGAAAGAGAGAGAAAGAGAGAGAGAAAGAGAGAGAGAAAGAGAGAGAGAAAGAGATAGAGAGAAAAGAGGGGAGAGTGCATGTGTGTGTCTTATCGAGTAAATATAGTGAAAAAACTTTTTTTACACTTTTCCAAGGGACCAGGAAAAGTTTTACAAAATGCAGGAAAGTGTAATAAACGGGAAATTTTATTCTGCGAAAATAGTAAATAAATGGGACTGAAAAAAAATGAGTGTAAAATGCAGGAAAATTATGAAATCAGGGGGTGTAATAAAGGTATAACACCATACACATACATAACTAATGCAGATACGTATTACACAACGCTGCAATGCAACCCACATAGAAATGCAGAGCAGTAAAATGTAATTAGATCAAAGAGAGAAATGAACAGCTACAAGCAGCAACATCCCCAACATGTCACTAACTAAAAGGAAACCAACCTGTGGAGCCACTGGGCACTGCAGCTGCCACACTGGGAATAACAGTCTTGTTGTGGNAAATCTGCGATAGAACTGCGAGATATTGCAGTTCTCACAAGTTAAAGCATACAGTGTGCATCATTGCTCGTAAGGGGATAAATGCAATGTTCCGAATGGCTGATGAGATGTTAAACTATGTGCCGTTTTAAAATATGTCACAACTATTTTACTGTTGCTTAACTGTTAGTGAACTATGTTTTTTTAAACAATTTTGAAACCTCATTTTAGTATTTAATTGAGTAAAAATAATTGTGAATAATATTTAATTGTCATATTAACTTTGGTATTTAATTAATGCTATTAATAATGCTTTCATTGTGCGCGCATGCGTATNAATATTTAATTGTCATATTAACTTTGGTATTTAATTAATGCTATTAATAATGCTTTCATTGTGCGCGCATGCGTATGCAGAGAGAGAGAGAAAGAGAGAGAAATTGAGAGCGAAAAAGAGAGAGAGAAAGAGAGAGAGAAAGAGAGAGAAAGAGAGAGAAAAAGAGAGAGAAAAAGAGAGAAAAAGAGAGAGAAAAGAGAGAGAAAAAGAGAGAGAGAAAGAGAGAGAGAAAGAGAGAGAGAGGGGAGGGGAGAGGGGAGGGGAGAGTGCATGTGTGTGTCTTATCGAGTAAATATAGTGAAATCACTTTTTTTACACTTTTTCAAGGGACCAGGAAAAGTTTTACAAAATGCAGGAAAGTGTAATAAACGGGAAATTTTATTCTGCGAAAATAGTAAATAAATGGGACTGAAAAAAAATGAGTGTAAAATGCAGGAAAATTATGAAATCAGGGGGTGTAATAAAGGTATAACACCATACACATACATAACTAATGCAGATACGTATTACACAATGCTGCAATGCAACCCACATAGAAATGCAGAGCAGTAAAATGTAATTAGATCAAAGAGAGAAATGAACAGCTACAAGCAGCAACATCCCCAACATGTCTCTAACTAAAAGGAAACCAACCTGTGGAGCCACTGGGCACTGCAGCTGCCACACTGGGAATAACAGTCTTGTTGTGGAGCAGCTCCAGTCTGCTCCTCTCCAGATCCTGCTTGTGCTTGTTGAGCTGCTGTAGTATGTCCTGTTGCTCCTGCAGGAGCTTCTTCTGCTCCTCCTTGTGCTCCTCCAGCTTTAACAGCAGCTCCACCTGCTGTTTGTTGGGCCCTGCCCCTGCCCCTGCCTCCGCCAGCGCCTCCTCCTCCTTCTTGATCGCATCCTGGTGGATCACCTGCTCTGCCCCCACCTTCACTTCTGCACGACCACACACAACACAACAATTAAAAGCTGTTCACCGCAAATCAACAATAACTACATGTATGCAACAGTATGCAAGCTTCCAGTTAAGTTGGCAGCAAACTAATAAAAATAGTTCTAACACTTGACATATTGAAATTGCATTATTCAAATTTATGGCCACTGGCATTTCTTGTTTTATACTGAACTGTTTTTAAAAACTTTTAGTAATTTTTCCCAATATTCATAATTAATTTTAACAAGTTTATTATTTTAATTCTTATTAATTTTGGGGATATTATTTTTAATAGCTATAAATATTTTATATTAAAGAGATAATAATTTAGGTAGATTTCATTTATTTAAATTTTATTCAGGGCCTCTCTATGTTCATATACTGAATGTAGCTCAATGCTCTACAGAAGTTACCCTCGCCCAAGATTCTGGCTATAATGTCGCCTTTTCGTGTGCCTGCAGTGTGGCCCATAAAGATTTTCACCTGATGTAAAATGATAGCTTGCACTTTTCTTTCAAGTATGTTGTCCGGGCACACTAAGCTGTACTTTCATCCCATCATGTGTTTGTTCTGGATTTCAAGATGCGTGAACATATTTTTTTGCATTA
This sequence comes from Clitarchus hookeri, assembly GCA_002778355.1. Lineage (NCBI taxonomy): Eukaryota > Metazoa > Arthropoda > Insecta > Phasmatodea > Phasmatidae > Clitarchus > Clitarchus hookeri. The sequence goes on along the minus strand of NQII01001383.1, from coordinate 56,981 downwards.
TCTTACAAAAAAAATGTCCAGGACTGTCTTTTCTGCATGCCAGAGCCATCTAGCAGCAAGTTTCAAAGTGTGGGCGCACTGTCCCAAGCGCCAGCGCATGGGTAGACAAAAAGCCTCGACCTTCAAACACCACTCGCATATCATGTAGCGTGTGTTTTGTCCTGTCAGGATGTAGTCAGTAGATGCATCTTTTCATTTATTTACTTTTGTTACTCAGTTTGGTCAATCTGCAGCAAAATTTATTCTTTTTTTTAGTGATGTAGTGTTTGTGAGTACTATGTTGCTGCGTTAATAATGTCATTCACCTCTTCTACAGGTAAGTGATGCTACGTGAGAAGTTTTTCATTCCATGCGTTTCACGATAAAGGTTGGTAATTCCTTTTATGACCTTTTGGAGAGGTCCCAGTTTCTCAGTATATCCAAGTTTTGAGGTTGGCTTTTTCGTGACCTGTTGCGCCACCTCACTAAGTCCATGGCGGACTGTTGTTTCCTACTCTCCGCCTTTCTTGTCTTCTAGTTTTGGCTTCTTGGTGGTTATACAGGCAGATCGGTTCAACACCCTTTAATTTTTTTGCGGTTATGACCTTTTAACAAAATTAATTTCAAATCTGCTTTGTTGAATTTCAGTTTCACCTGCGATTACAAGTTTTTCATCGGCAACTAAGTCATCCAAAAGAGTTTTGAAGATCAATATCATTTTTTTACTAAACAAAATTTTCTATGTTTTGTTGTAACATGTAAACCCATAACTTAAAAAATATTGTTAAAGAACCTCATTTTAAAACTTTTATTCTCTCGCTTTTATTAAATTTCAGTTGTTGTGATAATACAAGTTACCATTTGAAAACTTGTATAATTTTAATTTCAAAATATATAGTTAGATATCCTTTAACTTGTGATTTTTATTTAGTTTTAAAGTGAACCTCTGGTAATACTCCATCTATGCTAAGCTTCAAGGTCTTTTAATCTTCTGCCACTTTAACCCAGCACGCAAATGGCAAATATTTTCTTGTTGAATGTTTTGGAAGCAGATGTATTGTAAATAAATAGTGGTAGAATACACATAAGAGTACGGATTTGCATATTATTAAAACATNGGTAGAATACACATAAGAGTAGTAACTTCCTAAAAATTCCACACGTTTACTTGGATGATGCATGAATGAAGTGCGACAGTCCATGGCATACATATAGCATAGGGACACAAAATGAGAAGAAAAATATATCCTAAGCAGTGCTTTCAAAAGTGCTTGATTAACGATAAACAGTCTACATTCATCTTTAAGTAAAACATCTTTAAACAAAACCCCAAGGGTCCTGAATTTTCGCAGCTTTTAATAATGAGGTTTGCATTAACAGGAGTTTGCAATAATTGTAAATAATTTCAAAAAATTTTAATGTTTACTCCTAGATTTAGCATATTGGAAAATAAGACAATCTCACTACCAGCATAAATTTTTTTTTTACCAGTAGACTCAACATTTTATTTTATTACTATGGAATTAACACACTTTTTTATTAAGCATACAAATCTACATTAAGTACCCTATCTAACTCCAAGGGTAATAAAGACAACTTTGTGTTAAAGAGATTTTTAATAATTACGTTTCACAATAATGTTTTCTTGAAAACAGCAATATTTTATAAACTACACTGTAACACATAGAATACAGTATGTATATTTAATCACTATGGAAGTTATAAAAATTACATGACTGCAAACACCATTAATAAGCACACAAAAAAAATTCATACAGCTAAATCTTGTTACAAAGCACTTCACTTTAAAGTACTATTCACTTTTCACTTGTAAGTACAACTTCTTTCAAATCCCTGCCAGTTGTCATATTATTATTAGTTTTAAAAAAAGTATTTCCAATATAAAGTGCACAACTGAAAGTTCCTTGGTGCACTTTGTAATGAAATTCTACTACTGTGTATACGTACTTAATTGACATAACAAGTGGTTTCCTACATGTAGACATGTAAAGTGCATCACTGTAGCACTATACCTACAGTATATGGGATATATATTCCTACACACGGCACGGACAGTTGATCAGCGGCGTTCCTCCCATCAGCTGGTGTCAATAGGCTGTGCACTTTTGCCTGGTACGCAGTGTTACAGTGGCCACAGCGAGTTAAGCAAAATGTTTCTGAGATGTGCTCAAAAATCATAAAAGATTTCACTAAAATTCAGTCCTTTTTTGCCAGAGGCTCATTTTGCTGAACAAGTAGGTGAAAATCCGAAGTTTGTATCTTTATCCATTTGTTTTACATAGTTACAGAATGTGCATGAACTCATTACTATTTTTCTGAATAAAGAATATTACATATTTGTTCTTCCCTGAGAGCAAACCATGTTTCATAGGTATATCTAAATGTTTCTAATTTGCTTTACAAGCAGATGATAGCAAATTCTTGACTCGTGCTTAGTCAACACAGCTAATGTGTTGTTGGATATGGGGAAGAAGATAGAAAACACACATATAAGAAAACGTATGTACTAATATTACGAGACAAGAACAGAGTGAGGTTATGTAGTAACCACAACACAACACAGACTGGGCACCAAGCCCACACACACACAAGTCAATGCTTGAACTAGTGCTTGTCCCGAATATTCACAACATAATGTGTAGACACACATGTTTTTCGCAAGGTGCGAATTTGCAAANTATATACACACTTAAAATCGTGAAATAATTAATTGCTTAGTGAAATCACAAAATAAAAATAGAAAAAATACAAAAAAATTGTGAAATGCCCGTATTTTGATGAATCAATAGTTTTAGTCTATTTACAATCAATTATTAGCAACTTTTGATAAATTCCCGTACGTCAAAGGCGAAAGCATCAGTATTGATTGAAATTGCTACAGACGTTAAAATGGCGTGGTGGTAGACTGAGTCGGACGTTTCACACTATTGTAAAACGTTATTTTTAAATGGTTGTGACGGTTTTCGATAGGGTGGCAGAGTTTGAGAGTGAAGGATTCTACGTCTTCGACAATGTGAAAAATATTCTTATGTGCAAATACTGCAATGTCAGAATAGAGTGGCAAAGGAAAGACACGTGCATGAAAATAATAAAAAACAGTCTCTCCCATAAAAAAAAAAACAAGGAGAGTTAACAATCCGGTGCAAAAAGGCAAGTTTCTTTGGAATCAGCTGTATCGACGGCAAAACAGGCAAAACTTGACAAGAGTGAAAATGTTAGGTCGACAACTCGAGCATTTATGGAATCAAATATTCCAATGGAAAAATTGAATAACCCGAAAAATTCATCAATGGATGAACAAGTACATCGAAGGTAAATAGAAAATACTAGTATTTATTTTTGTGGGATGTTTGAATCATTTTGTGAATTTGTAAGCAGATAAACCAAACATTACTAATAATTAAGTTTGTTACTTACTCGTAAAATATTATGCAGCTTGATTTTTTCACAGCAGTTGTTAAAAGGAAGTTTAAGCAATAGTAATTTATCGTAGCCAAATTTAAATGCAGTAATTAACTACTTTTTGTTTTTAGGTTACGTAGTGGAAATATTATATTTCTGTATTTCATTACCAAAATTTTAAAAATTGTTTTGTTTTACAACACTTTTACTAAAATGCATTTTTGTAAATGGTACCATAGTGCAGACACAAAAGTTTAAATTACTTAAATGGTGCAAATTCTCTTTCAGTCATTATGAATTATTGTAGGCATATTTCAATGCACTGATTATTTAAACAATTTCATAAGCACAGAAAAGTTAATGTAAATCTAACTATGTTTTACTGAATATTAACATCGTTAGATTTACATTATTGCAAAAATTTAATGAAAAATTTAGTTACCAATTTTAATTTTTAGGTGCTGGTGACTTGCCTTCCGTCAGTAGGATACGCAAAGGTTATGTTCCAGAGATTATTTGTGAGGTGGAAAAGAGGATGAAAGAAACTGCTAAGGATCAGAGAGTTTCAATCCTCTATGATGAACGACAGATAGGAAGGGACAGTGTGTGTTCGTAGTTCTTAAAGAGTGCTTGGCTGTGGGGATGAGTCAGTTCAAAAACTTTTCGTTGGGGGTGTGAAAATCCTAACAAATGCAAATGCTACTGAATGCTCACAGGCAATTGTAGGGCAGAAGTCAGGGATTCATTATGAGAACATAGTTTCAATAATATCAGATTCGGCAAGATACATGGGGAAGTGCATCAGCGCCATCAGAATTTTGGTGTCTGAAGATTTAGTTCATACACAGTGCTGGGCTTACAAACTGAACTTGGTGGGAAATATTTGAGCTGTAGAATTGAGTAATTTGAACAACTATCACATCCAAACTGAACACTTGTTTATGAACACTCGAAAAAGAAAGCATGTCTACATACAGTTCTTGGCAGAAAAGTACTATGTGGATGAAAGTGGCAAAGCAAAATTTTTCCCCATGCCTGTTATCACCAGGTGGAACTCTTGGTTCAAGAGTGTAGAATATTTGTGCGAGTTTTTACATGACATTGTTGAATTTGTTGCAAGTGTTGAAGAAGAAAGTGTTGCTGTAAATTATTTTAAGGCTTTGACTTTGTACCAAGTCAATAAAATCCATTGTCAAGCTATAATGCTTGTTGAACACTGTGTACAGTGCTGCAACTTATTATTAACATTAGAAAGCAGTAAGATTCCTCTGACGCACACAATCAATTCAAAAAGGAATGACTTGTCTAAGAGCTTCATCTTGCTTAAAGATGGGTTCTTTTTTGAAAAAACTTATGCTGCACTTTACAAACTCCCAAAACAAAGTCAGGCACAACTGACATGATTGTTTCAGTGTGCAGGTGAAAAAAGCATGCATAAACTGAACCAGCTAACAGAATCTGACAGTGCAAAAGATTTCTTTTCTTCTCTTGGGCAGCTGTTTGACCTTAGAAACATAATGAAATGCACCGTAGAAAATGATGTTTGTGTTTTAGTGAAAAAAATTAATATACTTAAGGACCTTGCAACAACTGAACTAATTGTACCGTATTTTGTATTCAAAGAACAGGCTTCTAGTTTGTGCAAAGCAGGGAAAGATGCTGAGACTATTGCAAATGGGCTATCATTAAAGTCTGATCCTGGTAGTTTTGTAGATGCTGCTGTCAAGACATTGTGTATACCAGTAAACAATGTTGATTCCGAGAGGTCATTTTCAACATACAACAACATTATATCTGACCAAAGGACAAACCTGATTCCTGAAGACACTGAAATAATGTTAACTTTGGCAATGTCTGACTGAGTTTATGTTAAAAGTGTTCTAATTTGTGTAATATTTTGTGTTTTCAAATATGATATTTTGTCTACATTTTATTTTTTATGTGTTATTTCAAGTGTTGCTTAGGATTTAACTATTGTTTTCTTTTCTCTAAGTAGGCCTAATCGTTTGTGCGTTGCTTGTTCTGTGTATTTAAATATTTTGTAAATTTGACTAATCGAACCTATAAAATTACGTCATTCTACAGCTATGCATTTACATTCTACTATAAATTAAACAAGTATTAATAATGCAGTTATATTGTCTTTATAAACCTCATATGTCATCTTTAAAATTGACGAAATTGGTGAAAAATATACAGAAATAATCTTCTGAGAAGTGACGAAATAATGCAAATATTTTCACCGAAAACACCTGTCTCTACTAATGTGTAGCACAACAGCTGCCTCACTAAACACAGTGCTCATGTTTGCTCTAGCCTGTAGCACAGTTGCCAGTACCGCGACAAACTTTGAATGACCGTACTGATTTTCCATTAGCTTGCGTGCAAAATATTTGTTGAAAATATGGTGCTAAGGGAATCTTGTTCTATCGTAAGTAGTTGTAAAAGAGCAGTGGTTAACAGACAAGGTCAACCTATAATCTTTATGAGTTCATTCTTTTTTACAATCAAAAAAATTATGTCACGAATTATAAATTTTAAACAAACTAACAGTTCGACAGCGAGAGCGTGTGATGCTGGTGAACACACAATGCAAGAGAGAAAAGAAGAGGGAGAAGAGAAGGAGAGCAGTAGTTCAGTGTGAAGAGAGTCACCTGGTAGAGGGGTGGGCTCCTCCTTGTTGGCTGGGGCCTTGGTGACTTGAGCTGGAACTGGCACAGCGGCCGGCTCCACAGGCACTGGGGGTTCCTGCCTCACATTCTTACTCTCCACCTCGGCCACAGGCACATTCTCCACTGCCTTCGCCAGCTCCTGTGCCACGCTCGGCACCACTCCCAACACAGCTGGTGCTGGTTCCTTCTTCACCTCCACTGCTCACCAACATGCATGCTATCAACTTATTACAAGGGACAAGATTTTATGGTTTTATTTTTAGCTCTATTTCATTTTTAAAATTTACAATTTCTGTGTTACTGTTTTTTTTTTTTAAAAACCTTTACATATTTAACAAAAAATGCATATTTAAACAGTCATTACTTACATATAATGTGTAATATATAAAATTTGAAAAATGATCTAATTAAAAGTTAAATCTTTTATTTAAAATAAAAAAACTAATTTCATTATAGGTATTATTAGGTTTATGGTAATCTTGAAGTTTCAAGATGATATGTATTTCCTTAATCAATGTCTACAAAAATACTCTGTACATAATTCGATAAAATAAAATTTTTTTGCTAGTTTAGTTTTATTTAGTGTGTTAACTTAAATCTTAGTGTTATGGCCAGGGTGTATAAACATGCATTGTGGTGTTACTTCAGTTTTATCGCTTTTCTCCATGTAATCTTCTCTCTTAATTAACTATTGAGGTAGATTTACATGGTCCCAAATAACACCGACCATGCATAACAAGCGGCACCAACAGCCAAACACAACACTTCACACCACTTTGTGTTATCCATGTTGCCTGCACAGGAAAATCTGCACCAATCTGAAGTTTGACCATACATACAACTTATACACAATTCAGTATCATGATATAGTGTACATGTCACCCAATATGGTCACAACAGCTACCAGCAAAGATTATATTTTGAGGTTAAGGCTTATGAATCATGCTAGGAGAGCCAATCTTTGTTGGATGCATGGGAAAAACTGAACAGAGATGTAAAGGTTAAATTAAAAACATTAACCAAAAATTTCAAAGCATTAATAGTTTTTAACGAAATGATAACTCAATTTCTGTCAGTTGATGGGGTAAACTTGAGCTGTGCCAATTCACAAAATCATGACGATGTGCTGATTAACAGATGTGCTGATTCTGTAATGACGATTCACAAATGTGCTGCACATGTTTGCTTATATTTAAATTGAATTTAGGTTACAATTATACTCAAACAATGATGATGATGAGCATAAAAAATTAAAAGCAATTTTTAACTTATTTCAGGTACAGTCTCTAAAAATTAACAGAGTAATAGTTAATACAACAAAACATTTCAGCTGAAGTAAAAATACTTATACTACTCATAAAAACACTTATTTACAGAAAACAGTAAACATGGGTACGTTTTTTTACATGCCTTGTTGCTGTTGACAGTCAAGTGATTGATGTTACTTGCAAATATGTAGTCGTACATAATTATTTCAAAACACAAAATGTAGACTAATTGATGATTTGTACTTAGGTGCTTTGCTATACATTTGGGTTGGTATAAAAACATTTGTTTATGAACAGGAAAATTCAAAATTGACACCCATTACAGAATTAATTTTTAACATGAAAATGTTACAAATGAACTGGTAAATACAATAGAACCTTTTTTATAATGAATCTGAAAGTAACACTTTCTACGTTCACTATATAGACGAAACTTCACATGTACACATCTTGAAATAATACACAAAACTGATATACCAAATTTACATACTTAAAAGAACTTTATAATTTTAATAATCTGTGGGAAAGCCTTTTATAACTAAAATACATAATGGAAAATTTTTTTAAAAATATAAACCTAAGTCAAAATTGAAATACACTGTGACATGTATGAATAGTTTCTTCAAGGGACCAAAATAAACACTGATGCATGCTGACAAGCAATGCATGCAATAAGTCACAAAATAATAGCATTTTCTGTAGTAGCCATATTAAGAAAAGAAAGGCAAAGTTATTTTTTGAGACAAAGAATCCACATTTTGTTTGTGTTATCTCCTCATGGTTATTCACCCTCTTCTTAAGTGGCCCTTCCACTAGAGGATTGACTTGACACACACCTCACAATGATTTTCTACAGCCTGCTGTTTAACAGACACCCGAACTCTGACATCAGGTATGTTCAGGTATGACTGCAAGCAGAACACGAGAGATTGGAAAGGCCGCTTTACCCCCTCGACTACACCTTTTGTTGACTGGCACAACTGTGAAAACACTCCCTCCCTCCTCCTCTCCCTCCCGCAGAACTACGCAAAATTTTATGATCTGCTGAAAATTACCTGCAGTTCCTACATCGGCAGAAATGCTGATTCAGTCAACAACTGCAAATTTGGCAGAAACCAATTCGAATCGGCACAGCTCTAGGCTAAACCAAATAAACTTTGATTTATAGCTATACAAATAAAACATAACTTCTGTAGCATGTGAATTGAAGTCAATTAAATCTGTTCAGTTCACTCTGGTAGGTATAATGTGCGACCTTAAGTTCACCTTGATGCGCCACGGGCATCATAGTTCACCCGATCTAGCCTCGCCACAGCCGCGGCCCCCTCCTAAGAAGAGCAGTTACGTCGTCGCACACACCCCAGTTTGCCTTGAAGCCCAAGGTCGGCTTAGCCCAACTGATGCATCCTGCGGTGCTGCAACCTGCTTTACACCACGACGCCGCCTCTCTACCCCTCCAGCCTTTGGCCGCATGAGGGGAAGTAGCTGCCCGTTTTGGCCACCTTTAGCCATCTCCGCTGGCTCACCGCCGTCCTCTCTCTCTCCGCATCCTCTCTACTGCTACTTCTGCACCCCCGCGCTGGCCCTATGTGCCATGTATAAACAGAGCTTGCAGTCCTCAGTTCGAAGCTGTCCTACAATAGCCCAGTTGCATGGTAACACGCTGCCAGAGCACATACCAAACTAGCTGTCTCTCAGTTCAGTCGCACACCATTACTCTGCTCGAGCGCTTACTGATGTCATGCCAACCTTCGCAGAACGTCACTCTGCCCGAGAACCAACCGAATTCAAGTCATTACTGCTATACATAGCATACGTTGAGAGTCTCACTCTGCACGACACCGCCACGCTGCTCGCCAGCGCACCCAAGCCACTGCGCTTCTAGCTACCTTGTAGCTTGCCCTTGTGACAGGAGTCCGAGTTTTGCTGACTTGGGGGTCGCCCTCACCCCAGTGCTGCCGCGACTAGGGAACATACTGGTTAGCCCTACTCAGGGTAGAGGCTGGTTTATGTGTGTTTAATGACCAGTCAATAAACAGATATAAATCAAACTTGGTTGCGTTGTCACTCCCAGCACCCTACCTTTCTTTACCTTGTTCCTGCTATCTCCTGCATCGTCACCATACTATTTAACATGCTTGCAGTAGTAGTCACAAGCCGGAACCCTCGTTCCTTACCTCTGCCCTCTAAAGCATTGTCTCGACATGGAACTTAGGAAGCCTGCCTTCCGGGGTAACACCAGAGCAGTTGCTACCTTGGACTATCGCCTCCTCCAGTTCATTCCTGGGTCCACTAGTGACATCCTGCTTGTCAGGTTACCTGCTGGAGAACGATAGGCCAACCCCCGACAAGGAGCCTCGTTTCTTCATGAAGCTTGGGTTCGCCAGCAACGTCCCACTCACCAAGTAGCCACGAGAACGGACGACCCAGAACGTGATACTGTTACCTTCTGTCTAGCACTTGGGTCTGCCAGCGACATCCCGCTTGCCAAACCAATACACTGAAGGCCAGTAGTCCAGGCCGCCTACCCAGCCAATAGCCTTCTTATTTCCATTAGGCCATACCTACCCCTTTTGAACATCCACCTCTCTGTACTGTCACCCCCTTATACCTCATCATAGGGCTGGGCGGGGGAAAGCAGCCAAGCAGGGGCTGGCCCTGGTTGGAGTCCTAGGGAGTTCAGATCCATGTGCAAACCGGGTGTACTCCTGGAAAAGGAAGAAGCTACTTGCCAGAGAGGGTCAGCCACCAGCACATCCAGGATGTCACAGTGTCTCATCTGGCACATGCCACGTGCTGTGTTGCCATTACCGCCGCTGCCACCGAAGAAACCACCCACCTTCGCTTGACCTGCCAGTGCTGACAAGGTGGTCAAATGTCTGAATACCTCGCCTCTGGATACACCCCGACACATGTGCCTACACGACCAACATTCACTAGCGCACCTCCTTAGGTCCTAGGCCCAACACACAATAACATAGGTTGCCAAATCCACCACTGCAGACCCCAAGAATAACACAGTCGGTGTGGTGACTCCTACTTCTCAGTCGGGAT
>NQII01001383.1:32682-46533 GCA_002778355.1 Clitarchus hookeri | reverse complement strand
CCACCCAGCCACACCAGAACCAGTAGGGTGTGCGTCAACCTTTAGCAAAGTTATAAACAGAAGATATATCCAATAAGCACACCATCACCACATTCCTATGCAAAATTAGCCTACCCTTAAATCCCAAAATGTTAAAAACATTGAGTGGAGAGAGATTTTACCAAGCATTGTAAATTCATGTTCAATATACTCTGGCATAAAATCAACATAATTTTTGCATGAAATATTAATTTAATTTAATTTAATAGTTAGGCATCCATATAGTGGTACCTCACACATGTGTACTTGACCTACCCCTGTAGACATGAATGTTTAAATATTGTGCGGCGACAGAGTGCAAAAGTCGATTTTCAGTGGCTTCTTGCAGGAAAATCGGAGGATTTGTTACTGAAATATTTATTTCAAGGCTTAAGAAGGACCCTTCTATAATGTTATCCTTTATAGTATTTTTACATTTACAATGCAGTTTTTTCTAATCCTGATGTTTATAAAGACGTTTACAGAGCACCAAGTAACAATGTTAACTGTATCCTATTAAAAATTAATTTTTTTGTCATTAAAATATTTTATACAACTTCACTTTACAACACATTTCATAACTTAAGCCCATATCTTGATTATTCTTATGTAATATCATTGATTGATGATATGATGTAGATTAGATACTATGAAATGGATTAGAGTGAACTTATTATCTCTGGGAACACATATCAGTGCTTACATTTGTACACAACATTTGTACATACACTCATCTATGGAAACTTACTGGTCACTTTTTCAAGTGAATTTACAAAACACCTAAAAGAATTTGGTAAGTAGCATTAGCATTGAAAGTAAAGGTGCATACTAGTTCCTCCTAAAAAAAAATTTAAAAAGTTTCAGTAAAAATCAACACGAGTGGTGCCGTTGCCATTTAATTATCCCTCACAAACACCTGCAGCTTGAAAGTGGTTCAATCGCAAGCTCACAAATATCACTGCATATTCAGAAGGCTTATAACGACTATGTCATTACCTCCCAGTCCTATGTGAAGTAGTCACTTTTTAATTTAGGTGCCTAACTATTCACTAAAGCAAGGGAATGTAACAAGGAGAATAATCACAGGAAAGATTAGTTTTATAAATAATTGTGTCTGTTTCTTCCAATCCTTTGCTTGTAAATTAAATTTTACACAGGCCTTTGTTATTTCACCAGCTTGAATTTTACTCTTTTATTCGCATGATTAGGATTTCCTGCTTTTAATGCCACTTTACTTTCTCATAGTCCCCAGAAGAACATTATAAAAAGGTTCTGCTGTAACATTTTATTTTTCAAGCAACTATTGAGTATCAACTTGTAACGACGCAAGTTATTAGTTATCGGAATATACGGTTCATTTTCTTTCGTTTTGCTAAGCTTCATAATATTTTTATCGGGTTTGAAATTAAAAGCAGTGGTGATTCGTTTTATCGTGGTATAACGTTATCAGGCGTACGTTTACCGTTTCAAAAATTTTAAATTTTGTTATGCGTCAGCATTAGTAATAGAAGCTTTTTCAGACTGTGTCGACAGTTTTGCTCTAGGAAGTTTGATTATCTTTATCTGACTGACGGCACAGTTAAGCAGGCTACACAGTTTTGGAGAGCATGCGTGGCAGCCCACGACAGGCCCTTATCTTTGGAGAGGGGGGGGGGGTGATAGGCAGCACAAATACTCAGTGGGCCTATCACCGGGCAGTCAGTCGATAACAAGCAGTAGACGTTCAGCAATGACTCACCAAGGCCCCGCATCGGCCGTGGCTCTTTAACCCTACATCTNATCGTGGTATAACGTTATCAGGCGTACGTTTACCGTTTCAAAAATTTTAAATTTTGTTATGCGTCAGCATTAGTAATAGAAGCTTTTTCAGACTGTGTCGACAGTTTTGCTCTAGGAAGTTTGATTATCTTTATCTGACTGACGGCACAGTTAAGCAGGCTACACAGTTTTGGAGAGCATGCGTGGCAGCCCACGACAGGCCCTTATCTTTGGAGAGGGGGGGGGGGTGATAGGCAGCACAAATACTCAGTGGGCCTATCACCGGGCAGTCAGTCGATAACAAGCAGTAGACGTTCAGCAATGACTCACCAAGGCCCCACATCGGCCGTGGCTCTTTAACCCTACATCTGCAACTTTATTAAACTCATTTATTTCTTAGCCGGTGTGGGAGGTCGCGAAATACTCGGGCGATGCAAGTTTTTGTGAAGTAAGTTAATCAATTGACCACTGTGGCGCTGCTCTTTACTTTGTCTGTTTCTGTAAACTGGTTCGTACTCTGCATACCTGATGATTGTATGTGAACTGTTTCAATCTTTCCAGTAAATAAAAGTATAGAGTAATAAACAAACATTGGACTTTATTTATATTTATTGGCACCTTTAATGTTTCATGCTATAGTTCATTTCATATAAGAAGGCCACTTTCTGACAGTCAGTGAGTGGCAACTTAATATATTGAAAACAAATAACCTGCCATTTACAAAATCCTGTATCAGCTGATGCACGAACGAACAAAAGTTAATATTACGTTGGCTATTCTGAGAGCAGTGCCGAAGCACATCACACAAGCAGAAGATACGCGGATAAGAAAGAGTTCGTAGATTAATTAATACATTTTATTTTACGTGGTCATAAAACAGCAGTTTTTAGTTTTAGAAACGAAACTTCGTGATAAAATAGTAATGTATAGGTGTTCAAAATGAGATGCACAATAAAACGATACGTATCCAAATGTGACGAAAAAATCCAAAGTTTCCAGACTCTCAAACCAGGTGCTGCCATCTTGTGAGTTAAAAGCGCACCATCATTTGCAATATGCCCTTCCATGCCATCTGTTATCCATATCCCGAACTACACCCAGAAACATATTATAGTTTTGTTGTTTAAAATAACGTATTCACGCGCATATACAAATAATTTTATTTTCCCGCGAGCTCTGTATAATTTTTAAAGTAACATATATTTCGTGTACCGCGTTTACGAACGACCCTACACACGTCCACCAAGTTCCGTTTACGAATGCAGCGCCACCCAAGCAGTTCACCAATTGCCACACGGAGCAGCACCTCCTGGACGCGCTGACTCGCCACATCAAAGCCTATTCTTGACCCGCCTGTTGATGGCGAATGGATACATAAACGAAAAGACACGGCGATTTTCAACTGTCAAGAATGTGGCCTTCTTATATGGTACACAGTATACTGTACTACCAACTGAGCTAGTCAAGTGGTAACTTCCAGACGTCATCACAGACGCTTCATCATTACAAATATGGCGGCCGAATGCATCATGTGGAACGTTACAAATATGGCGCCTAACTGTGAGGCTGCCTCGTTACAATTATCGCGGGCATAAACAACATAGGCAACATTACATATATGGTGCCCTGATGCTCAGCAACATTACAAACTGAATAATACATGTACACTGGTCAACAGAACCCTGGCACAGTTAACTTTCAAATGAGAGAGAGAGTAATACGCATTGGCAAGAAAGCACACTTTAAGTAAGGCTCTTGAATGTGGTAATTAATGACGAACTAGTAATAGTCAAATCCCACCAAGCAAATAAATGTAAGGGTAGCTAAAATTGTAACAATAGTATTGTGTTGTCTATGACACTTACCTTCTGTATCAGGTGGTTTATTTTTGTTCATTTCTAGGTTCACATCCACAACATGTGGCATTTCTGGTTGAACTATGTTAGGTCGGGGTTCTTGATGAATCTGATGAGTTACTGCTTCACTGGATGCATTAAGTGTTGCATATGTTCCAAGCACCAAGATCAATGCTCCCACAAAAAGGACAATCTACGTTAATAAGAAAAATAACTCAATAAGCATTCAAAATCCATACCAAAGATGATATTCTGGAACAATTAATTGGATTTAATTGTTCTACTTCTATCTCATATAAAAAAAATTCAAACCTATGGCTATGACATCTCAGAAATTTTAAGCATTGCTTCAAATCTCAAATTAGTTTGATCTAACAGTTTAGATACAACAGAACCAGAATTTGTGACTGTACATTTTTTTAACAGCTATGATGTTACAACATAATATATGTGAAAAAGCATTAAGTTCTTGTTCTGAGTGAATTTTTATCATTTTATGAGTAAATCACAAATAAAAACTGAACAATTACCCAAGACAACCTCAATTATTTATGCTAAATAAATTTTTACATAATATGTTAGGACATGATTTTGATAGATTACTTACTGTTACTCATAGTCATAGAGAAAAGTTACAAGTAGGATGCTAGGCCACCAAAAATATATATACAAGGACAGGAATTCAAGTACTCACAGTATATTACTTGTCGACAGGCACACACACAAAAAGTACGGCAACACATTTTTCAAGCGGTTGCACGATTGATACGTTTTGCTGGCCAGGCCTGCTTCATCATGTGGAGAGTTGTAGGACACTGCAATATGGTGGAAGGACGCTGTTGGTAGTGAACCTAGCAGACAGGTGACAAACTCGTTGCGGCAGGAAAATTGAAAATTTGCCGGTATAGCTTATGAGTATGGTTTGGAGCTGTGATTATCTTATGTTGAGGCCCAGGGACTGCCTGGATTTTGTTATAAATTGATGAACTAATACCCAGCGTCTGAGTTCTGAGCAATTTCTTGAAGGTGGTAAGGTTGACACAACCCTGGTGCTGTAGCAGGAATTGAAATCTTTGTGGTGTGATGCTGCATGTGCTGCAACTGGTTTGTAAGTCAGTTGTGGATGTGGCCAGCTATGGCTTATTCAGAGTCTGCTCTGCGACCATTCATTCTCTGCCAGAGTGTGTTGGTTGTGAGGCCAATGTATTCTGCATTACAATGTNACGGCTTATTTAGAGTCTGCTCTGCGACCATTCATTCTCTGCCAGAGTGTGTTGGTTGTGAGGCCAATGTATTCTGCATTACAATGTTGGCACTATAGCTGATAAATCAGGTTTTCTATTGCACAATTATAGTTGCCTTGGATAGGGTATGTACGGCTATTGAGTCTGCTATGGAAAGAAGTTGAGGGTTAGTGGATGACACAGGAGCCACAGCGTGAGCTATTGCAGGGGTGGGATCCTCTGGGGATGATAGTCTGGTTGGTATTTGTGGTAGACTGCAGCTACCACTAATGCTAACCAGATTATCACACAACAAAGATTTTAATTCCTGCTACAGTACCAGAGTTGTGAGAGCCCTTCAAGAAATAGCTCAGTACTCAATATGCTGGAAATTAGCTCATCAATTTATTACAAAATCCGAGCAGCCCCGGCACTCAATTTAAGATAGTCACAGCTTCAAACCATACTTATCAGCTATACAGGAAAATTTTCCATTTTCCCACCGCACCCTAGTTTGCCACCTGGCAGCTATGTTTACAACCAAAAGTACCCTTCTACCATACTGCAGTGTCCTATAACTGGCCGCCTGATGAAGCTGGCCTAGCCAACAAAAGTAGCAATTGCGCAACCACATTAAAAATTTGTCATCCTTCTTTGGGTGTGTGCCTGTTGACAAGTACTGAATTCCTGTCCTTTTATATATTTATGACTCATAGAGAAAGTGGAGCATGAGAGTGACAATGTGAATTGAGTGTGATAATGTGTAAGATTGTGTGTGTGCATGAAAGTGAGTGAGTGTGTGTGACAGAAATAGAGATAGAGACAGAGAGAGATAGATAGATATAGAGATATAGATAGATATAGAGAGAGAGATATATAGAGAGAGAGAAAGAGAGAGAGAAAGAGATATATATATATATATATAGTGATAAAGAAAAGTCAGCAAGACAGGAATAGAGGGAGTGAGAGTGACACAAACTGAGCAAGAGAAGAACACAACAAAACAAGCTTCTGTTTGAAGGGTAGCCTTCCTCTCCTGGCCTCGTTTCACTATCCCTCAGGTAACAAGTCACCTGCTGAAGAGTTGGACTGTTGGGAGACAACATGAGAGTGACATACACCTAGTGAAGGGAAGCTGAGAAAGAGGAGGCATCTAGAAAGGAATAGGCTGTTACTGTTTCACTCAGCCAACCAGAGCAAGATTCAACACCACCACAATAACATGGATCATACAGTGACACACTGGCAGAAGCCAGAAAAACACATTGTGCCTTGCACAGACAAGTGGCACCAAAGAATCAATGTTACCAAGCAAAACAAATACTTGTAACTTGGATGAAATGTCAATACTGCTAGTCAGGCTAGCCCAAGCATACCAGACTCAGAAATATCTCAGCCACAATAATGCTTTTAACAAATTAGAAAGGACATATGACTCAGATCTACACGCTGGATAATGGACATCATGCGGCTTAAACTTCTGGCTAGCAACTTCAAGGATTCAGAAATTACAAAAATTTAGGTTACATGCAAACAACACCTGAGAACACTTGGAAAGTCTGCAGTATATGTGAAAGTTTTTAATTTCTCTACAATCACAACCATACTACACACATGCAGAAAAAAAGCATGACAGGCCAAAAAATTGTCTTATAAAAGGCTTGCCTCGCAATGCAAACATCACATACACTGGGGATGAAAACAAAGAATGAGGTCTCACCCCAGTGCATGTATGGAAATTCAATATACCAGCTACCTCACCTGCAGTCTTAGAGAGTGTAGTACAGCAATACCCTTAACTCAATGGGCACACAATTTGCACACCTGACTCTAGCACTACACAAAAAGCAGATGCTACATCTCATAGCACTTTCCACTTTATCAGGAATTACACAGACAAACAAGATACACACCTATAAAACTTATGTTCAATATCATAGCTCATTTCTGCATATTATTTGATACACTGTGACATAAAATATGTGTCACTTTGTAATAAAAACCTAAACTAGCTACACTACACACACCTTTTCGTCTCAAGAGTTTTCTGATTAGTCCAGGACAAAATTTAACATTCGCCTCCACAAAAAGGGCTAGTGTCAACACCTCTCCCCAACCCTGGAAAACGTCAGGGGCGATTGTACATGGCAGCAGGTTTCTAGATACACTGCATAAGCCAAACATGACAGATAAGGGCATCCTGATCAAGCTGGTTATGTGGGAGCTTGAAAAAGGTTAGAACCAGCCCCAACTAACACTTGCTCTCCAGGCTGAGACAAACACATGTCAGTCAAAGGTAGGGGGGTTGGTAGGAGAAGGAAGGGGGTAGGGAAATGCACATACTGAGAGAGAGAGAGAGAGAGAGAGAGAGAGAGAGAGAGAGAGAGAGAGAGAGAGTGTGTGTGAGCAAAGCAGTGAGCAGGAAAGTGAGTGGGGAGTGTGTGCAAAAAAGTGATGGGGAGAGAGAAAAAGAAAGTGAGGGGAAGAGTAAGCAGGAAGATGAGAGGGACAGTGAGGGGGAGAGTGAGCAGGGAAAATGAGGGAGAGGTAGTGGGAAAGTGAGGGGAGGTAGAGGGAAAGTGAGGGGGTGGTAGATGGAAAGTGAAGGGGAGAGTGAGCAGGGAAAATAAGGGGTAGAGAGAGGAATAGTGGGGGAGAGAGTACGGAAAGTGAGGGGGAGAGTAAGCAGGAAAGTGAGGGGGAGAGTAAGCAGGAAAGTGAGGGGGACTGTGAGAGGGGAGAGTAGGCAGGAAAGTGAGCAAGAGAGAGAGAAAGGGAAAATGAGGGGGAGAGGGGTAAAATGAGGGAGGGAGAGGGGACAGTGAGTGGGAGAGTGAACAGTAAAATGAGTGGGAGTGGGCAAGAAAGTGAGTGGGAGAGTAGACAGGAAAGTGTACAGGAAAGTGAGCAGAAGAGTAGGCAGGAAAGTAGACAGGAAAGTAGCGAGGAAAGTGAACAGGAAAGGGAGCAAATGTGATAGAGTGAGAGAGAGGATGAAATTGAGCAGGAGAATATAAGTGAGCAGGAGTGTGAAACTGAGCAAGACAGTGAGTGATAAGGAAAAAGAGTGGGAGTGAGAGAGCAGGAGTGAGAGCAGGATAGTGAGCAAGATAGTAAGCAGGAGAGTGAGCAGGAAAGTGAGCAGGAGAAAAAGGGAGAGATTGTGTAAGAAAGAGTGCAGCAGAGTGAACACATGAGTAAGAAAATAAGCAGGAGTGTGAGCAAATGAGAGTAAATGTGAAAGTGTATGAATATAAGAGTGCACGTAAGTGTGTGTGATCAAAAGAGTATGTGAGCAAAAGAGTGTGCGAGCGAAAGAGCATGACAACGACAGACAGTGAGAGCGAAAGAGTGTGTGAATGAAAGAGAGTGGGAGCAAAAGAGTGTGGGTGGGAGCGAAACAGTGTGTGTGGAACAGAGTGAGTTATCAAGAGAACAAGTGAGTGAGAAAAAGCGTGTTTGCGCACATGCATGTGAAAATGTTACAAATCAAGTAGACAGGCAGTTACCTGGGCCAGCAGGCGGTCATAAGAGCTCTTAGTGTTGATCCGTATGAAGGCAACAGCAGGAAACACTATGCAAATGAGCACTCCGATAGTGGAGCCAACCAGGCCCAGAACCAGCTCTATGCTAGGTACCAGCAGCCCCACCACCAATGCAAAGCTCACCACAAACAGAGTGATGCACTTAAACCTTGCCTCTGGGATGTGGCTGGTCATTCCGTCGTGATGTGACATCTGCACCTACACTCACACGTCACAAGCATCCAGCTACTGACACAAGAACAATTGGGAGAAGTGTCACATACAAACAAACTGAGCATGTCCCACCTTAGAATAAATTAATACCCTCCAGTTTGAATTTATTTGCATCTCTTCATAAATCATTTTTAAAATATAATATTAGAACTTGTTATGGCATATGGCAGCACCTAATAGCCTACATTATTTGAAGTTGGTAAAGATTGACTGTGATGTACATTTTCTCATGTAAAATATAAAAATATGACAATTTTAACTATGGATATAAATATACCACAAGCAGCAGAAGTTACATAGAGTAAAACCAATTTCAAACTTAGCCCAAATTATAAAAAAAATTATTATGATAAACAAGTTTTGTTGAAATATAATAAAATGCAAAATGGAGGGAATCTATTGACCCTAAGGAAAATTATGCACAAATTGTTTTAGAAGGAATAATACAGGTATTTATTACTATAAAGAAAATACAATTTTAACATTTAAAAAATGTTAATTTATTTTTAAAACTTAATTATGAGTAATTCTGCATTTCAATACATTCTTATACATAAAAAACAATGTTGACAGGAGAGCAATGAAAACATTTTAAAAATCATATGCTAAAACATTTCAGAATATAATTTTAGTTATATTTTTTATCAAAAGACAGGAAAATGTTTTCAAGATGTTTACACAAACAAACTAAAAATCTACTTTCTTACTCTCAAACAAGTAAATGTTGAATTTTCCTGTCCTTTTAAACACAAAATCAAAAACAAACAGTGAAGTAGCATTCTTGTGTGGCTGTCATACGGCAGGAAGATGACAGAAGGATAACAGGAAATAGATGCACATGTCACAAAAATACTAGCTACACCATTTTGAGGGGGTTTTTATGGGTTTTTTTTATCCATTCACACCTACTGTAGTTCTCGGAGAACATGGCTGTACTTCGTAAAGAACAAACTGTGTATTAGGACACACCAGGACTATACTAATGAATCAAGATAAGCTTAAATAGCCAAAAGAACCAAACTCTCAAAAAATTAAAAATATGAAGACGACAGGAAGAAAAGGTAGAACGTCGTTAAAATTAAAATGTTCAGGAGTGTCTCATGAATTTTATACTACAAGCTAGAGAATGAAAAATTGTTATTACATTGTGAGTATTCATTCTTGTGTGTCACAGTTTTCATTTACAATTAAATAAATGTGTCATTCACTTTTTATGAAGTCACCAAAATTAAAACTCTTGTTCCTACGAAAAGAACAGCTGCACGTATCATCTAGTTTCGGTTGTGGTAGACTTTCTGGAGCAGTATAAGTCGTCATTGTTCAGGGCCTACAAATTTTGATAGCTTCTACAGATACACATATTTCTCTTGAGATATCGGAATCAAGCCTAAAACAGTATTTAAGGTGCATTAGTTTTCTTAAAATGGCTTTACCAAAAATTTTCAATACCCGTTACGCTAAAGGCTAATGATAAAAAAAGTTGCTATAGGCCTACTCTAGTTCACCTTTCCCTATAAGTAGGTGTATTTCTTTTTACAAAATTAAATATAATTTGGCTATTTTCCACAGTGTGTAAAACCATGCACTAAGTTATGCTACTTAAGCAATTTTACGCATTGATTATATTGTGTCTTGGACTGACAACGGAAAACTGAAATGTTATCAACTTGCATTTGTATAAGTGTTCTGGTAGAAAGAATTCTCAACTTTCGAAATTGGTTCTTGGAGTACCACGTGGCCGGAAAACAGAGGTTTCCAATATCCATCACGTACACTATTGTTTGTGAAAATTGAAACACCCAGAAAGAATGGCCCGAATGAATCCAAACTTGGAGGATGTGTAAAACAAAGTACTGGCCATATGTCATTAAGATTGCAGAGAGATGGCGTACACGTAGGCCCAGCAGCACCCTCTCTTGTGTGACCGGAAAGGTCAGTGTTACGCCAAGCTCAGTCAGTGAAGAGCCATCAAACAATGTAAAAGCAAGTGCCAGTATGCCTCGTCGACATCAAAGGGCGCCATATCAGCATGTGAGTGATTTCGAAAAGGGCAGAACAATCAGTCTCCAGGAAACGGGTTTGTCATACAGTGACATTTCGGCTCGTACAGGGCATGCTGCTACGACAGTGATGTGTGTGTGGAACTAGTGGATAGAAGAGGGTTGTACGCAGCAACAAGCAGGTACTGGACCACAGCACAGGATGACCACCATCTTGTCCACATGGCTGTAACGGACAGCACAGCCTCGTCAACAGTGTTGGCTCGACACTGGAGCACTACAACGGGTGTGGACCTGTCTGCGTCGATGGTATGACGCTGTCTGCTGTGGGCTGGACTGGTGGCACACATGCCATTGCGTCGGNGCGGGTTGGACTGGTGGCACACATGCCATTGCGTCGGTTTCCATTGTCCAAAAACCACAACTGCCTCAGACTGCAATGGGCATGTGAATACCCTCGCTGGGATGCTGAGTGGCAAATGTAGTGTTTTTGGCCGAGTCCCGCTTCAACCTGTCCTACAGTGATGGCTGCATCTGTGTTAGACGCTACTGTGGTGACCGCAATCTGGCAGCCTGCATTGTGGAGCGGTATAGTGGACAAACGCCAAGTGTAATGGTTTGGGGCGCCATTGGATAAAACATGCAATCTCGACTCCTACATATTGAGGGCAATCTGAACAGCAACCCCTACATCAGGGAGGTTTTAGAGCCTGAGTTACTGCCCCTCCTTCAGGCAACTCCACATGTCATATTTTAGCAAGATAATGCCCGGCCATATGTGTCAAGGAATGTGCGAGCCTTCTTCAATGAACGACGAGTACCACTGCTTCCCTGACCTGCATGTTCACCTGAAATATCACACATTGAATATACATAGGATATGGTTGGTCTGCGACTTGTTCGTCACGGTCCACCAACAACCACAAACCACAGCTGATGCTTTGTGGACTTGCTTACAAACCGCATTGAAGGAGATTCCCCAGTAACATATCCAGGTCCTATATGATTCCATGCCACAACGTGTAACGTTGGCCGCTACAGTTACACCGGCTATAAGTTGTCGACTTGCACTCAAATAGCTCAGAGGTAGTACACGAGACTCTGTACAATGGACGCCAATTAATGATGAAATAAAGTCAAGTTCCAGGGTATTTGTTATATACTTTTATGTAACAGTTAAGTGACACATTTCACTTCCGAAGTTCTGAACATGCAGAGTACGAAACGTGCACAGATAAATAGACATGGGCAGAACAGAGCCACAGTGGTTTACGAATTATTACTTTTCTTACAAACTGGCCCGGAGAAATAATAAATGCGGCGACCTCCCACACCGGCGTAGAACTAATCTCGTAAGTTCTAGTTTGCAGATGTGGGGGTTAGAGTCACGCCCAATGCAGCCTAGGCGAGCAAACAACTTCAAACCAGCGATTTGAGGCAACTGACTTCCAAGTGCTCTCGCCGCCGACTGACCTGAAATGACTTGAAGGGCAACAGCACATGAGTCTTTGTGCTGCCTATAACCCCCCTCTCCTGAGATAAGGGCCTGACCACGCACGCTCTCTACGCGTTACTGAAACTGTGTCGTTGGAAACTTGTCGAGTAAAATTGTCGACGTAATCTGAACAAAGCTAATCTAATGTTGACGCTACTGAAACTGAAAACTACGACGTTCGACACGAAACAGCAAACGTCTGCCGGATAAACAAACTATCACTGTAAACGAACCACCACTGCTTTAATTTTGAAACCCAATAAAAAAAAATAAAGCTTAGCAAAGTGAAAGAAAATGAAACACGTGTCCCGAAAATTAAGAACACTGCATCATTACAAACGTTTAGGGGCTCCGATTGCAGCATGTGGGGACCATACTGAATTCTCAAGGACAGAGATCCTGCACAGTTCTGTAATCCCAATCAATTGTGTATTGTCATGTACCTAATCTGTGATATAAAGTTCATTCCAATCACATGTATCCTTCTTGAGTGTACTTATGTGTTCTACCATATGTGGGTGGTGTGCTGAGAAGACTATTTTCTGGATTGGTCGTCAAGGGAAAGGGCAGTGCTTCACAAATTTAGTGTCACGACAATCTGGCCTATTTTGTAGTAGTGTTTGGTCGACGCCAACTATCTTATATGACAATGGCTTCTGTCGAGCATTCTGAATTTTATCTATCAAGTCCTGTTGTACCTCAACCATCCTCTCATGGTTGATCAGAGCCATATTTCGGTCATACTCTAGGTAGTAGTGCCTCCAAAAGGAAAATGTAGTCTTAACTGTGTCTAACCTCCTGGTATCTGTGACAACTTAATGTAGATATCTGAACATGGTATGGTTCTTGTTTTGTGGGATGGACTCGACTAATGTCTGAAGGTATGCAGGAGGCATTTCACACCATGAATCCTGCAGGGCAGTCCACAAATCCATAGGAGTGCGAGACGGTGGAGATCTCTTCTGAACCGCACGTTGCAAGGCATCCCAGATATGCTCAATAATGTTCATGTCTGGTGATTTAGGTGGCCAATGGAAGTGTCTAAACTCAGAAGAGTGTTCCTAAAGCCACTCGGTAGCAACTCTCAACGTGTGGGGTGTCGCATTGTCCTGCTGGAATTGTCCACATCTGTCGGAATGCACAATGGACATGAATGGGTGTGCAGGTGATCGGTCAGGATGCTTACGTATCTGTCACCTGTCAAGAGTCTTATTTAGACGTATCAGGGGTCCCATTTCACGCCAACTGCACACGCCCCATACTATGACAGAGCCTCCACCAGCTTGAACAGTCCCCTGTTCAAATGTAGGGTCCATGGATTCATGAGGATGTCTCCATATCCGTACACGTCCATCCGCCCAATACAATTGGAAATGAGACTCGTCAGACCAGGCAATGTGTTTCCAGTCATCTGCAGGCCAATGGCGGTGTTGGCGGGCCCAAGCGAGGCGTAAAACTTTGTCTCGTGCAGTCAACAACGGTACACGAGTGGGCCTTCGGCTCCGAAAGCCCATATCAATGATGGTCCGTTGAATAGTTCGCACGCTGGCACTTGTTGATGCCCCAGCATTGAAATCTGCGCCAATTTGAGAAAGGGATGCACGTCTGACACGTTTAATGATTCTTGTCAGTCGTCGTTTGTCCCGTTCGTTCAATCTTCTTTTTCCGGCCGCAGCGGTGTCGAATATTTGATGTTTTACCGGATTCCCAATATTCACGGTACACTCGTGAAATGGTCGTACG
>NQII01001383.1:9755-32676 GCA_002778355.1 Clitarchus hookeri | reverse complement strand
GTCCCGTTCGTTCACGATCTTATTCCGGCAGCAGCGGTGTCGAAGATTTGATGTTTTACTGGATTCCCGATATTCACGGTACACTCGTGAAATGGTCGTACGCGAAAATCAAAATTGTATCGCTTCCTCGGAGATGCTATCTCCCATCTCTCGTGCGCCGACTATAACACCACGTTCAAACTCACTTAAATCTTGATAACCTGCCATTGTAGCAGTAGTAACCGATCTAGCAACTTTGCCAGATGCTTGTTGTTTTATATAGGCGCTGCCGACCGCATCGCATTACTCTGATTGGTTCCATACCTGTTATTTGCATACGAACGCCTATACCAGTTTTTTTGGCTCTCCAGTGTACTTATTTGAAACTAATATATATATATATATATATATATACATAAATAAATAATTTACAACATAGTGAGGTATATAATATCTAATTACTAAGAACAATAAACTCATTTTCAGCTTGAGACAATTTTCAAAATGACTCTACACAAATACAATTTTAAACAATACACATGTTAGAACAAACAAGAGGTACTTACACGCCTGAACAGCAGTGAATAGATACTGGCACGACATGGAAATATGGTGAGTGGGAAGCTGACAGCAATTGACATAACGAATCCAAGTGTTATAACATCACTTACCAGTGATGGAGAGAAACTCAGTAACACATTGCCTGTGGGGAAAAGGAAATTTAATTTTTTATGTTCTGACGTACCATATTTAACTATACTAAGCATAATAATATTTCAACCGATATAGGTGTTAAAAATATTTGTATACTTAAGGACTGGGATCCACACTTGACAAGTTGACCAGCTTATTTTCTTGTTATATTAATACAGTAACCACAATAAAATCTTAAAACCTACAGCACATGGTAAATGCAAATCTTATCAAATCACTTTATTTATTTCACAATCATCTCAAGAATATATCTAGGATAACAATTCGTGCTGCTAGGGAGAGAGAAGAACAGTTTTCATTCCGGAAGTGTTACAGGCATGCAGAATAAGAGAATGGATAATTACATTCACATTCAGCTGTCCTACTCTGAAAGCTCTACTTAGCAGAAAAGTGACAGGGTGCCAAAGTTTTTGCTCATTATTTTAAGAGTCTGGAGTTCTGAGGGGTAGAAGCTTAGCACACGAGGAAGGAAGATTTTTAGCTGTATCTATGTGTCTAAGCAGATAAAAATATCTCAAGCATTGTGCTGTGAACCCCCAGATACAATGGGACTGAGTAAAGGCAATACAGAGTCCTTTGTATCCAAAAGTTAATTAGAAGTAAAACCCATGCAATGAGTGTAGGGACATGCTGGATGAATGGCACCACTCAGGCGGAGAACATATGAACTCGACAGTAGCTAGCCATGTAACTCCACTTATATTTCTTTCACCCTTATTCTAGTCCCGATGTAAAAATAAATAAAGCTGTATCACTCTGCTGCAAACAACAATGATTGATAGCTGCCAAAACTATTTTGCTACAGATATTGTCTCATGAAAATAGACCTCACGCTAATAACATGATCATCAGGATTGCTTGCTTATAATTTTAGTCATTTTCCAATATAGACTTAGTGCCTACGCTGGAATACATAATTTCCTCTACCAAATGCTATGGGGGAACTGCTAACAAGATCAAGAGAAAACCGCAACTGGCGACATGAGAAAGCTGTCGCAGAATTACTACAGAGAAATAGGGTGCTTTCTCCTGTGAGCCAAATTACCTTAGCAGAACTAATGTTGCATGCTATCATATTGACACAGAGGATGCCAAGCCCATAAAGCAGCCACCAAGGTGTCTAACACTACCTTTACATAAGGTATTCTGAAAGAGTTTAAGGATTTAGAAGTGATAGAGCCATCAGTCAGTTCATGGTCTTCTTCCATTGTGCTTGTTAAAAAGAAAGATAGTTCTACGAGATTTTGTGTTGATTACTGCCAACTTAATGTGACCAAGAAGTCAGTAATACAATATACACTATTTGATCAAAAATATCCAAACAACACTATGTAAACAAACTTGCACCTAGATGTCACTACGACTGTTGCTGCCTCTGCAAATGGAGGCAGAGGGCTTGATGTTGGTCAGTAATACGCGATACCGGCAGAATGAGTGGAGCAAGGGAGCTCAGTGACTTTGAACGTGGTGTAGTTATTGGTCACCACATCAGTAAATAACACATCACGGTAATTTACACACTTCTCAAGTTGCCAAGTCTACCATCAGGGATATGACTTGTGAAGTGGAAACAGGAAGACACAACCACAACAAAACCACGGCCGAGTAGATCACATGTGTTGACCAACAGGTATGGGGAACTCGCAAGTCACCATGTGATACCATTACATGTCAATTCTGCAGAGCCACTAATTGTACAGTTAACAACATGAATATGTGCAGGAAGTTATGAGAAACGGGTTTCAAAGCTCAAGCATCTGCCCATAACACACACATTTTACATGTAAATGCGAAGTGCCTCGGTGACGTAAAGAGCACCGCCACCGTAATGTGGATGACTGGAGACAAGTGATTTGAGTGATGAATCACGCTATACCATATGGCCATCTAATGGGAGGGTTCGGGTGTGGTGAATGCCAAGTGAATGCTACATTCCAACCTGTATAGTGCCCATGGTGAAATTTAACAGAGGTCGGGTTACAATGTGGGGATGTTTTTCACAGGAAGGACTTGGTCCTTTTGTAATTCTATGGGGCACATTAAAGGTGGGATGCTATAAGGACATTTTGATCAGCTGCATTGGTAGAAGATCAGTTTGGAGATGATAGCAATGTGTTTCCACATGACAATGCTGCCTGCCATAAAGCACAGTCTGTTTGTGAGTGGTTTGTGGACAACAAATTCCAAAAATGGACTGGCAAGCCCAGACCCTTAACCTCAAGCCTATTAAACCTCTGGGATGAACTGGAATGGCGACTGCGTGCCAGACCCCCCCTACGACCCACATAACGTACTATACCTGCTACAGCACTGCAGGAAGAATGGTCATACATTCCCTTGTAGACGTTCCGACACTTGGTTGACAGTCTCCCCTGCAAAGTTAGAGTTGTAATACAGTCCAAGAGTGTGCCCACCTCGTATTAATGTCCACTACTGAGCAGTATATCTTAGGGACACGTACAGCAGAGTTTTGCGTGGCTGTAAGGATACTTTTTATAGGATGGTGTATTTCATGAAAATTCTCACAATGTTCCATGCCTGTACTGAAATCGGAGAATACCAATTTAACACTGTATGACCCACAGTTTCAAAGTTATTCTGTTATTTTAAATGTCAGGTTACATAATTTAAAAGACATACAATTAAATTTACTTCATACCTGAAAAATTTTGGGTGCAGAAAGCGATGTACCCAAAGAAGCCAACACTTATGTAGACACAGGTGCAGATGTTCACTGCTTTTCGAATTAACTCATTCATTTGTTCCAAAGATGCATTAGGAATAGACTCATATATCTCAAAAAGTTGGCTAGACAGTTAAAAAAAAAAAAAGGTAAAATCATTACAGTTATAGACTATTTTATACAGCTATATACTATTTTACATAATCACTTTTTCTAAAAATTAACAACAATTTGAAACCATTATGTATTAAGTTTTAAGAGCACAAAATGTATTTAGGTTCTACATTTATCATTATCCAAGAATTACATTAATTTCCATCAACTGCTCTATACACATGTCAGGGATTACTTAGCAAAATATTAAAACAAATGTGAAAGAAAACTTTTAACAACACGTTTGAATATTCAGATTTCGTTAGTGACCCTGTATTCATATTGACATACACAGTACTATATTTAGCAAAAACATTTTTCAAGGCTAACTTTTGGAGGAAAAATTTTTGCACATAAGAAACTGAGAGGCCAAACTTATTGTCGGTTCTGCAATTCAATGTAAAATGCAGATAAATGGAAAATGGCATCTGGGGAAGAGAGTTTACAGACAAAAAGGTTTAGTTCTCATTCCAAACATTGGTAACTGTCAAGCCACATGCCAGACTGTCTTGTAGTTTGTGTTCACATTCTGAGACAGTCATATGCAGCTTGAACTGCTAAAATGGGAAGAGAAATGGTTCATCATTTGTCTGTGGGAGGCTGAGGTTGACAGAACATCAGAAAGTAGCAAATTAACTAGCTACGAGAATAACTACTCAATTTTAATCGCACCATTGCCAAGATTCAACAACAATTATACTGAGTTGTATGAAAATTACAGGAAGTCACGTTAATTACACTAATTAAGGCTTTAATAAAAATTCCTTGACCTTTCCCAGATATTTCCAGATGTCCCATTACTTTTCCCAGACTCCTACATGGCAACCATTTTAAATTTGTATGTTATTTTCTAAAAATTATATTTTAAAAAATTGTATGAGAAACATCCTTGTTGAGTTGCCTTGCAGATGCTATGGCAACAAACATTCATTAAAAAAAATGTTGGCATTCAAAAAGATATTGGCGTACTACAGGTTGAATAATAGTTTTATTGGGGGCAAAAACAGAGCCACATCACAAAAGGAAACCTTAATACCACATAGTGTTTCACTGAGAACCAATATGACTCAATTATTGTCAGTTAGTGGTACTTTATTTGTGGGATTCGAAGCTGATGCCTAAGATCACTTGCACAAAGAAATCAATAGAAATGCAAATGTCCAACTTATGCCATTTCTGACTGTAAATAGTACAAAACAAATAAAACCTACATGAAGCTACCACTGCATATTAATTTAAAGTTCGGGTTGGTTTCACCAACAATGTTTAGGCAATTTAATCTCAGTTTGTAGCCACAATATGTAATACATTTTAGCAGTTACTCTTATTTACATGAGAAAATGAGAAGGACTAAGCAATATTTGGAAATAAAAGTGACTATGGTGTTTTAATTTTTTGTGCAAATTACAGTATACATAAAATACAATTATTTTAAAGAACATGACATTCATAACGGGAAAATATATGAATAATGGACCAATCAAAGTAATTTGGGAGCTAATTGTTACTCTCACTAATTTATAAGTAAGGCCCGAATTTCCACTTATATTTCAGAAGTCACCCTTCTCTTTTTAACCCAAATACTAAAATTAAATATTTCTATTCCGAACACTTTTGGATCAGGTGTCTTAGTTTGCTGTATTGCCTAAAATATGCATGAAGTAATATAAATATATGCTTATAGTTAGAAACATTATTTCATTCCCTGTGCGGAAACTCACTTTCCAACCAACTTCAAACCAATTCTAGCTTTAGTTTACGAGTTACGACAAAAGATTTTTCATCTTCATATTATTATGCAATTGTATTATGGATTATGTAATTTAAAAGTTCAGACCAAATTTTAATTACCAAAAACTTACCATGATTAAGTACAGTAAAAACACATACCTAACTTAAAATATAAATAAATGTATTTATTACTGTCTTGGTTATTTTATATGATTTACAGTTTGCAAGTTTTTATTAATATGAGATAGCAACAAATTGTACCATATTTATACTGCATTAAATATAATGCAAAGTCTTATCTGTTAGTAGCTAGTGAGTGTTCACATCTAGCTATAGGATATTCACAGTAAAGTGAGCACTTTTGAAAGCCCTCTCATTTGGAATGATAGTCAATAAATATATTTTATTTTAGACTTAGACGTTAACTTCCGAATGCGATGGAATATACACACTGTGCTTATTACTTACATGGCAAAATTTATTTTAAAAGTTGGTTAGAGGATAAAAATAGGCTGAAAGTAAAAAGTAACTATAGTATTAAAAGTGCTCACTTTACCATGAACAGCCTATAGTAAAGTACAAGAATATTTTTCTCTCTTTGCTTACGAAATATGTCTTTACATATAACACGGAAATAAAGAACCTTTTCCAGGTCCTTTGGAACTATAATAATACACATTTCAACATACACCATTGACATGTACTGTAGTTGTGAGTTTTTATTTACAATATATAACAACTATTATGGAGAGCCATCAAGGCAAACTTACGTCTGACAAAACAGCGCCATTGAGAAAATTGGAATGCATTGAAGAACTCCTGATGGTTTCCAGAAGTACACGTTGTCCATCCAGTCTCCCTCCAGGAGGTGTGGCAAGGATTCCACCACCACCTAGCATGCACGTATGCACACATGACAAGTCCTAGATGTTTCACTAACTTACAAAACTACAGTGAAAGAGAAATCTATACCAACAAAAAATCCACAGCTATTACATATGCAAGTGTGTGTACACACAAATATTTCATCACGATGTTGCTGTCAAAAGTGGTCACCATACATACCTCAGAGAAAATATATTTATTAAGGCTAAAAATAAATTAAAAAATTACAATATGTTTCAAGGATGTAAAATTACTGCTACTGCAGTCTACATACTACCAAACTACAAAACTGATGTGACTTCCTCCCACAACTTGTCTGTTACACCACAGTTGTGATGCTGTAATTTTTTGACTTGCCAGAGAAGCTTTCTGGCATAACTTTCAAATAGCTGTTCCAAGCCATCATTCTGTCGCTCCTACCACTCGCATGAAACTAAATTATTTGTTTCTTTAACTGCTGCTGCACACTACTCTGCTACACTGCCTGTGTACTATTACTCACTCTAATACATTAGTTTGTTTTGAAAGAGGCAACCGCTATGCTCTGCTGTATGTGTATGCACAATAAGATGGCAAATATAATAACTGATGTTTCATTTGGCACAGCTTAGGAATCTGCTGGACAGCTACACTCAATAAAAAAATGACGAGAATGTGGCAGACTGAATAAAAGGTACGGATACATAACAGCTATTGTCTGAACCCTATGGCAGCCCCGCAACAAAGTACAAATACAATGTACTGTACCAATATATCGATGTTGCTTAGTGAAATAAACTAAACATATAAACACACTTATTTGCAAAAAAAATTGATCAATCTAAAAGTGCCATCGCAGGAGCACATAAAAGGATACAGGCACAGGACATGGTAGTATGTACGTATACAGAAAACAGTCAAATACTGTACCACTACAAGCTTGTATTACAGGGGACCAACACTTGCGGGATGCACTTGGTATGGTGTTGGACCACCCGCAGCACAGATACAAGCGGCAATACAGTTGGGCATGGAGGCATACAGTTGTTGGATGTTCTTCTGGGGAAGATCCTGCCACAGTTTAAGGTTAATTTGCCCCAGCCGAGTTGCAGAGCGTTACTTTGCCCTAACTCCCTCCAAACTCCAGAATTCCCGCTGCCACCATAGCTCCAGCTATTACAGACCAGCTACAGTGTTACACTGTGGGTCAACCACACTGTCACCTCGTGCCATCGCCTATTACTAGCCATTGCACTACACCCAGTGCCACTTGAGTGCAAGTCACTGTCTACCTTTTATGTCATCCTCGTCTTACCGTGCGTCCGCAACGACCACGTGCAACTCCCTGCAAGGAATAATTGACATCCTAGGTCTGTCCTTCATGCCCTGATATGAATACAGACTGGTTATGGTGATTTTGTTGGTTCACCCGTAAAACAGACATAAACCAACCTGGTTAACTTTCTTTACCAGGTCTCATCTTTCAATACACATTTTCCCACTTTATTCCTGTTTCGACCTACGTTCTGATACACTCTTCCAGGAGTTGGCACAGGTCCAAACTCCCCTTTTTCTCCTTCAGGCTTATTCAGCATCTAACATCCTTCTTTGTGCTGGGGACTAGGGTATGGTGATAATCCCACTTTGTCGGTCACAACTGGAGGGGGAGTGTTAACTACTGACACAACCTTCAGTGGAGTACTTGGCGTGCCTGCGATAATTGTGCCCTACCCGAATACTTTCTCTGGTTGGCAGCGGAGGTCACTCAAAAGCACAACACGTGAATCTCCCCATGGAGAACCAGAGTACTTACCCTCACTCTATCCTGGAAAAGGGGATACGAGTTGTGTGGCATATTGCACCATTAGGGAAGTCACCACCCTCTGGGAGACTGCCAAGGAATCAACCCCTCACCTACCCTGTAGTGCACCCTTGTGGACAGACAGAGCTGTGCCAGGCCCTACGGAACACCCACTATTCTGTTCTCTTTCTCCTGTGTGCCATGCCTTTGGGCTAAACTGCGGAAGGCTGCAAGGTGGGCCTTGACCTTCGTTGGGTGAACTGTGGAGCCTGAGCCTAGGGCCAGCAGAGAGTCTGGCTACAACAGAAGAACGTAGTTCTAGCAAGCATTGAAGCACCACTACAGTAACGAAAGCTACTGCTTCCCTGCCTTCAGGGAGAGAAACAGTCGATGCCCCCCAACTGCACAGACACCCACCATGGGGCGGCGTCAATGTATTAATGTTTCTACAAGAGAAAAGTATATTTAAGTTACACGCATGATGTGTATTTATTTCACAATAAATAATTGAGTGTTAATGTACCCACCAGGTATATATCCATCAACTTGAAGTCCAAGAAATACAAATACTTTTTACATAGCTGCATTTATTTCAATAGACACATGTCTTCTGAATAAACTGATATCCAGTAAAGGCATACACTAAATCTCTTTTTCGCCAAATAATGAGTATGTGCCACGCACTTGTAACTCACAATGTAAGTGTCAACTTCAGTTATTAATGCTGAAGGTCATAAAGAGACCAATTTTAATGGCATTTATTCACATATATCTCAAAAGTTACAACTTTTTTTAATGAAATATTATTAACTTGAAAAAATGATGTAGGGGTCAACAAGGTTCGATTGCCATGAAGTAATATTGCTAGTTTCTTCACACACACTGGACAAGTCAGGAGGGCGGGAGGGCGCACCACCAGCTGACTGTGCGCGATGAACAACCTTCCAGGTGCCTACAGAGCACATCCATGAACTGCCTGTCTACCCTCCCCAGCTGACTTCACAGCCGATCAATACTGCTCTCCAGGTGTGTACTACCACACCCACACAGATTTCTTGCATTGTATGATCAGTATTAACTAATTGTATGTACACAAGTGCATATACCATTACACTGGATAATTAGATATGTCTGCTGATATTGTTACCGTCTTAACATCAACAAATGTGATTTTTGTACTAGCTACTCTACTGAAATCAGACACACAGGTCACTTCAATACACTTCAAGATGTAAAAATATTCTCTTCCTTATTTTCTAGGACCATATGCAGTATATGATATGAAAATAAAATGTGCTATTGTATATGTTGTTCACCATAACTGTGATTACGTGGTGCTTATTTATTTACTGAATAAACACTGCAGACTTGTGCAGTTGATGGAAACATTAAATGAAATCGTGTGGCATCGTTTACATTGAAAAAGAGGAAGAAGGATACGCAAACAGAAGAGAGAAAAGACTACAAAGAGCTTTAAAAAGTCCTCACTTTGCCGTAAACAGTATACACATAGTGCGACAAGCTGTCTCTTTCCACTCATTTTAACAAAATTACAAGCCCGTGTATAAAACACATAGGTCATCAACAATCATTTCCAAAATCAAGCAAAAAAGTTTTTAAATCAGAGTAAATTAAGCATAATAAGTCGTCCACAAACAGTAATAAAAAACAAGAGAAATCCAAATTGTAATAACACAAGCAAAATGAGAAAGCCAGCTAGAGCACAATGGCAGGACAAATACGTGGCAGTACTTGCATGCAGAAACATTCTGCCACGTGAGGGGTAGAGGGTAAGCGGAGTGGTACCTATTTTTAGATATGTGCTACGTGTAGTATAGCACTCACCAAGAAAAACACAATGTGCAGTAACCAAAAATGAAACAAATTTATTTTTCAGCAGATTTCCTTCAAATTTTCAACTTTTTTAACCCTAATTTTTTGCAGTTCCTCAAAAACCAGTTATTACACACTGATGGACATTTATAGTGCATGTGTATGTGTGTGTGTACATCCATTTTATTGTGTTGTGAAGTAATTTGTCTCCAAGTATTTGTCCAAATTAACTGGTGTGTGAGCACTGGTAATGTTGTCATAACCCCCCGCCCTTAAGAAATTTCTGGCTATGTCACTGGGCTGTACACACAATGCATTTATGGCTGTAGCATTTCTGGGGTGTCTTAAGAGAGGACAAACGTACTACGGTGCTAACAAATTATTACTCATTACAGGTAGGCACAAATTCTTCAAAATTGGCAATATTTTGTGTTACTTTCACACAAGGTGGTATTTTTCATTCATTTTCATATGCTAATGACTTATATTTTGACAAAAAAACCAGTTACTGCTAAACAGCATTAAGTTTATACCAAAATATGGGTGGCAAATTAAACAATTTTCTTCAAAGAATTTGATAACAGCAAAAGTTTTTGGACCAGCAACAGATTTTTGTTCAATTATGGTATGTATTGTCTACACTCTCAATGTTCCTAAAGTTGGCAAACTGTCCTTTTGTTCTAAACTTATTGTTTTGTGACAAACTTGGAGCCAAAGTCACCGGTAAAATTCCTATTTACCCTGAAAAACATACGGCATATTCATTTTAATGAGGCTAAATATATTTCTTTTGAGACACACATAATTTTTATTAATAATATTTCTTATATGCAGCTTCTTAATAATATTTTTAATAACCAGAGAAACACACTGTTCATACATTCAATGCATGGACTTACTTTCAGTACAAAGCAGATATAGAAGACGACCGAGGCAGTGCAGATGCTACTCAAGCTGTCTACATTACGCAGCAAGCCGAGTGGTATCACAACAAACAAACCAACACCTGCGCAAACCATTTATAATTGACACACTAAAGTCTACACTAGATAAACAGTGTCAATTCAATTCTTGTATTATTTCAAATGAGAGAGAGAGAGTGTGACATACTGACATGTAATAGCAATGTTAATCATACAGAGTCTAAACAGCATTAACAGGTATGCCATTCTCTGCATTACACCTTGCAAGTGAGATTTCAAAAAAAGTAAAAGCCACACCTGCTTCCTCTTTACGAATTAGATTAATCACATCAAAAATGGAAAACTTAATATGTTCAGAAAAAAATTGAAATTGTAAAATCGAGAACCTTGCAAAACAAATGTGTACTGAAATTTTGTTACATTTTAAGGTTGCCCATTCATTAAATTGCTTTAACAANAGAACCTTGCAAAACAAATGTGTACTGAAATTTTGTTACATTTTAAGGTTGCCCATTCATTAAATTGCTTTAACAATTTAACAACTTAGTTTTCAGTTACGTTTTCAATCATCCAAATTATTCAATTTTTATTTTATTTTTATACAACAATNATTTAACAACTTAGTTTTCAGTTACGTTTTCAATCATCCAAATTATTCAATTTTTATTTTATTTTTATACAACAATAACAGTAAAACTGTGATGTGACAGTGATTTACACAAAAGCCAAATAAACAATAATGTTTTATTTGATGAAAAATCCATTCCTTAAATGCTACAAATATATTGGCGCATAGTGGCTTTAAAGGAAAACATTAATTTTTTGAAACAGTTAGAGCAAGTTTTTCCTAATTACTTGAGAACTTTACATAATTTGTGTTCAAAACAAACCTCTGAATGTACTACGTAACTAAACAAAACAATTGTGTCATAACTGTGCGTCACTTACAAGAATGTCATATTATGAAAGGTCATAATCTACAACCACACAATGACACAATGAGAAAGGTGATATACTATAAACATACCAATTACTACACTGGGCCGCAATGCAGTTGAATCACCGATGTTCAATGTCTTGGCAATGATAACCGGTCCAAGGTCACCCATGACCACAAAGAATGCTATGCAAGTTCCCATCAAGAAGCCAATTATACACAGCTCGACCAAAAATTTCCCCATTGGCCCAAATGTCTGAAATGCTAAAAACATGGTACATATTACCACACTGCTATAAACCGTAAAATATACATATTAGCAAAAAAAAATGGTGCATTAAAAAGTTTCTTGGGCAATGTAATCATTAGGAGTGACCTATTTCTAGCAGTGGTAATTTCCAAGTTCTGTATTTTAGTCCATATGAATGCCTCAAGAAAAACTGCTTATCGCCACATTTCTCATATATCTTAAATCTTTTGAAATGAAATCCATAATAATGCTACAAATATTGACAGAAAAATTTAACCCCAAATTTTAGCTCCTAGACAGGATGTCGTAAATACAGTAACTGAAAAATTCCATGACATTTCCACATTTTACAGACAAAAATAGACATTTCACCCAAAACTACACTCGTGGTACTTTTAAAAGCAAAAACATATTTATGATACAATTAAAACAGATGCAAAAGGTTTAATTTGCTTTACCAATATATCAGCACTAATAAGTAATACTGGAAGTTACAAACAGGACATGAGAAGTTGAAATAACAGCATTATACAAGGCAAAGAACTGCTTGGCCGCTCGAGGACAGTCGATCAGTGGCGCTCCTCCCACTAACTGACACCAGTAGCATATCACTGCTGTGCGCTGTTGCCTAGTTTGCAGTGGCAACAGCGAGTCAAGTGAAATGTTTCTCAGTTTCGCTCAAAAAATTGTGAATTAATTCATTAAAATTCAATATTTTTTGCAAGAGGTCCATTTTACTGAACAAGTAGGTGAAAATCCGAAGTTTATATCTTTATCCGTTCGTGTTTTACACTGTTGTAGAATATTGTTCATATATCTAAATGTTGACGTCTTGTTTAGTCGACACAGATAATGTGCAGCACAACAGCTGCCTCTGGTGTTTGCTCTAGCCCGTAGCCCAGTGTCGAGTACAGCGACGGGCTTGGTACGATCCTCACTGTGTAAAGCTTNCTGGTGTTTGCTCTAGCCCGTAGCCCAGTGTCGAGTACAGCGACGGGCTTGGTACGATCCTCACTGTGTAAAGCTTTCTTTGAAATTATGGTTCTAAGTAAACCTTGAGCTAGCATACATAGCTGTAAAAGTGGTTAACAAACAAAATTCTTTTTTTTTCTAACAAAAAAAATTATTTTGCAAAAGCATAAATTTTAAACAAATTAACAGTTTGACAGCAAGAGCGTGTGATGCTGGTGANTCCTTTGAAATTATGGTTCTAAGTAAACCTTGAGCTAGCATACATAGCTGTAAAAGAAGTGGTTAACAAACAACATTCTTTTTTTTTTCTAACAAAAAAAAATTATTTTGCAAAAGCATAAATTTTAAACAAATTAACAGTTTGACAGCAAGAGCGTGTGATGCTGGTGAACGCACAATGTGAGTGACATGCATATACTTCAAAAGCAATGAATTTTCAGGATGGTAACTAGTTACAGATTTTAATGATTTTTAACAAAGACTGTCTTCTGAGAGTGGTGTTAGAATTTTACTATATGGGGGAAAGTTCCAACAAAAAATTTACGGCAGCTATTCGTGAGAAAATAGGTTATACATTTTCAGCAGTTCCAAGACAAGATTTTTTTAAAAGTGTCTGTTTTTTTTTTATAAGAAATTGAATGACGGGCGGAAGTTTGTAAAGGAAAAGAATAGCATTACAACTGTTTGGACAGGTAAGAGGAGTTCGTGCTGCCATTATAAGCTACACAAAGATGAATTATTTTTTCAACGCTACACACAACTGTAAGTACATGAAAATTACTACATATACGTTTGATAGACGTTATTAATATGTAAATGGTTTTACTACGAATGTACAATTTAGCAGCTCGTCAGCCCAGGCAGTTCCTAATAGAACTTCGAAAACATCTTGTATGTGTTTTAGATTTCTGTTTCTACTATATTCAAATATTCCTATTTATGTAAGAACTGTAATTTATATTACTACAGTTGATATTTCACGGTGCACATATTATGACGGGATGGGCACTTGATAAATGTGGCAAAAGGGCTTGGTGTTGCTCGCCAATAGGTTGACACTGAGCAGCCAAGAAGTCTGTACCTGGTATAACAATCTTTCTGTATTGAGTAATACATATTTACTAATGAACAGTAATATGCAAAAAATGAAAAACGTAGACATTTCCCTGAAAGAATACTCAGATTTCCCAGGTTTTCCAAGTTAGTAAGCACTATGCTGTATGGCAAAAACACAATAAGAAAACAACATTTAAAATACATAAATAAATATGAAATGGCATGCTGCTCCTGTGAGGACCCCACAGATAGCTGATTAATGTAATAATATAGTATATAATAATGACTGAGCCCACAGCATATTCCTTCAAATGCTTACACAATAGGAAAGCCACCTTTCTGAGAACACTTAGGGCACCTGCAGCACACTAGGTGACCAAGTAGAGCAGCCACCAAGAAAGCTTTCTATGTTGGGATGTAGAGGAAAAGGTGAGGTTGGTTGCTGCAGCCAGCTGGTCATGGCAACCATTGGGATCTTGAGTGGTGTGCAGTCGACCAAGACTGTTGCATCCTGGTCGCCGCAACATGTTGCTGTGTTTCTGCGGCCATGGGTCGTGCGCCCTGGTTGCCTAGTGCGTGGGTGCCCTTAGTGGGTGACATTGGTGGAAACTTAAACACCAGAAATATATGTAAGAAAAGTACATTCTTCACAATCTTATAGGCAGCATAAAATTTTCTATGGCCGGGGAAGTACTGTAGTAGATGGAAAACTGTCTCTCCCCATCCATGCCTCGCCAGTTAACTCAGAAGATGAATCACTTATGCATCTGTGTTGAGATCATTTCAACGAAGACATGAATGGTGCACAGAGATATAAGCTGGTTGTTATTGCTCTTAAAGGCCTGCTCCTGGGGCTCCCAGCAACATCAGTACCTCCACCAACAGCAGATTTGAATAATAACTTTTTGGCTTTCATACATTTATTACATATTTTATGGTGTACATAGCCTTCTTAGGAAGAAGATACAACAAATCAAGTAGAAAAAAAAAAAAATCAAAATGTTGCTAGACATTTTACTCAATTGTAAAATGTAATTTGAATTTAGAAGCTATCAGCCTGCCACAGCGTCCAGATTGAGCAAATACTGGTCACCGATATTTACCAACCCATGTGTAAATCACAAATACTTCACAAATATAAAAAGTTATGCCCCGACACAACTTTCAAATCTGAATCATATTGTTACAAGTAGCATGTGGTGTATCCAAATTCGTGACGGATGGAGGTCTTGATAAAAATAAAACAATTACGTAAATTTAATTTCTTAATTTATTATCTATGTAATAAAAATACATATAATTAGGTTTAAAGCATTTACAGTATAAATGTTACATGACAACTAATTATGTTCATTATAATGATTATGTTGAAGTAATCTGTAAAAGGTACAAACCACTGCAAAAATTCAAAAGTTCAATAACTCAGTAGAATTTCAAATGGTTACATTATCTGAGAAAAACGTGAGAAATGCACAACTTATAGCTGTCCTATACTGTAGCGCAGTGTGAAAAGTATGTTTTAGCTGGAATTATATATAAGTTACTGCAAACTGAGCAATAACTGTCACTCATCTACTGTATGCTTTCACAAGTCACTGAATAGAACAGTACTTACTTACCAAGGAATTCAAAATTGCGTCGCCTTGCCATGTGTGCTGCTTTTAAGAGAAAATGGCAAGCAAGTCTGGAAACCATGCTACTTAATATAAGCATCATTACTGACAGTAATATACCACACTGAAACAGAGAACAAGTAAAAAAAGACATTTAGCAAAAAGGAAATATTAAAAAAACTAAAATAGTTAGTAAAGAGTAAGTTAAATTAATTTTCTATTTACCACATTTCATTAACATTCTTGCAAAATAACACACTTTAGATATGATTTCTGAATATATATACGACTACAAGCAACAGTCACACAGTACATAATGCAAGACAGTCGTTAATGTATCTTCAAGTGCTTTATCACCACATTCTATTCCAGACTCTCCCATATTTTACTCTACTGGGCAATTTGGGAGTAATGATATTGCAAAAGTACTACATTACATCAAGGACATTGACGTGGACCACTCCTGCGTTGGAACATGCACGTCGTGCGTCCCGAGTTGTTTCCTCATCATTCACTTGGGAATGGGTCATGACCCGATACCGAGTGATCCAACAGAGTGCCTGAGGTGTCCCTAGAGAGACCTGTGTAATTAGGATAGGAATCAAGTGCCGGAATGTGTAGTTAATAGCTTCAGAATTTATTGCCCACTGCCAAATGTTCATGAAATTTGCCCTTAGGGGATTGCGAAGTAATCACAGAATAAATGCACGCCACATGCATATTTAATGAGATGTAGAGTAGCAAGGCTAGGGTATTTGAAGTGTTCTATATAATTTTCCGAGTACAATTGTGTGTCTAATCAAGCCAATTAGTGACGTGGCAAATAATTTGTCTTTCTTTCAACATTACCGTTCCGGTAGTAGAGTGCCCCAAAACTTAACAGACCTAAATTTCCCACGAGCTCTGCGAGGCACCACATAATCATGTTTTGTAATTAAATTAGTGCTAAAGAAAGAACACTGAACTCTCCTCATGCTAAGGGAAGTCCATCCCGAACGTTGAAGGGTCCTTTTGTTTGTATGTTTTACTTGTTTATGTAATGGGGTCAGTAAAATTAGATACCTCGCGAGATGCGCGAGCTCTCTGCAAGGACGGGTTTCATCCGCGCTACCCCCAGCAGTCTGATTCCATGGATCTTAGGTGTGCTGCACGTGCGTCGGGTCACGGGGGACTTTCATATTTTGTTCTGAACATTTAACTGCAATAAGTTAACGTAATTTACTGGAATTTTTATTTAATTTACTAACAGTCTTCCCTACATTTGCAGCACCCTTTCGTCAGCTCAATTTACCGACCCTGAAGGTTTTATTACTATTGTAAGTTTTCACGCCATTTTTGGCCTTTTTGTACAGTAACAGTAACGGTAGCTGGTAGGCCTTGTGAGTGAGGTACGCTTTAATTTGCATCGTATACATGTAACTGTGTACACTAATTTGTACAGTGTGTGTCAGGGGATACAGCCACATGGTCATTCGGCACACGATCCTGAGAAATACGACTTCGTGCTCACCCAGTGAGCTGGCGCCCATTCTATTCAAAATAGGAGTATTGTATAATTTTCTAACTTTTCCTAACACAGTCGCCAGACGACGTTCGCATTACTATCCCCGACTGCTCAGGTAACGTTAAGGTTAAGAAACAGTGTTAAGATACAGAGGGTATGGAGAACGAAGAGGGGTAGGCAATCCATGCTTGTGAGGTCAATGAGGAGTGGAATTATTAGCGGGAAGAGGTAGTGACAGTACGCAGTGCTGGGAAGTTCAGGAAGAGCCTAGAAAGGAAGTGAGGAAGAGAAGGGATGAAATTGCGGTAATTATTAAGTTTAGGGGCTTTTCTGTAAACATAAAAATAATTCACGGAAAATGGTATATTTCCACTCTACTAATGACGCGGAACACGAATATATTAGGGGCATTAACGTCCGACTAATTTCGTAATATGTGCCTACCTAACCCCACGATGGGTGAATCACTAGTTTACATTTTTAAACTAACATAGGATTGTTGGGTTTTACATTAACCTAGGATTTTTGGTTTTTACTGTAATCTAGGATAGTAGGGTTTTACACTAACCTAGGATGTTTGGGTTTTATACTAAACTACGAATGTAAGATTGTAGGGATTTAAAGGAACCGTAAAACACACCAAAATAAGGTAAATTGACTCACCTAGGTAGGGGGCTGGTATAATTCGTTTGACATTAATAGACGTAAACAAACATAATTCGCAAGTTTTTAAAATATGTTCTACTTATTTTAACATTACGCCCTCTTGAATATGAACAAGGTAAGCTGTGCAGAACGCATTAATGCAACTTTTGCTGGTCTAGGACGTTTCGTTCCGAAGCTTAACCAAACTGGCTGTACTGCTCATTTCACAATTTTGTTCAATTTTTTTTTAATATGTTGTACTTATTTTAAAGCTACGCCCCTAGTATATTCGTGTCCTACGTGATTAGTAGAGTAGAAATATATCATAATTTTGAATTTTTTTTTAGTTTTTCAGAAAAGCCCCTAAACTTAATAATTACCAAATTAAATAAAAATAAGACAGATACAACTATAACCTGTAACAATTTGTAAATGTTAGTTATGTTCATGGATGTTAAATGTTTCATGAGAATGTGCTAAAAAGAAATAAACAAAAAGCTACTCACCTGCTTGAAACAGAATGGCATGGCGAGAACACTAACTCCTATTATACTGTTCGCCAGTGTCATAACAGCACCCATGTTGTTTGCACTCCCCATTATCCCTGTCCTCAGGTTCAATTACAGTTGCATACCGGGGTGTAAAGGTTACCACACGCCCTGCATACTTAGATATCACCAGCAATGCATCAGAGCTTAGTACACAGATGGAAATCAATATACACAAAAACACCACTTGCTAGGTTAGGTAGCTCTATACCTCATCCTCGTTTCAATTTGCACAGCGTTGTCGAATATTGATTATCATATTTAACAATACTTAATTAATCTAGACAATTTCAATTTGTTGCAAATTCTATTATCTAGCAAAACCGAATACACGTCAACAAAGACATTACAGACGACAACAGAAATCATCTATGGTTCTACACTTAGAAATTACAGTATAATGATNAAAGACATTACAGACGACAACAGAAATCATCTATGGTTCTACACTTAGAAATTACAGTATAATGATGGGCAAATTGAAAGAAAAAAATTTGAATACTCGGTTGTTGCAAAAAGATCGAATATTCAATTTTTGTATGTGGTATCAATTATCATTCGGTATGAGATTGCATTCTCGACAACTGATAGCACTAAAAAAACTACAA
The DNA here is from genome assembly GCA_002778355.1 of Clitarchus hookeri. Classification (NCBI taxonomy): domain Eukaryota; kingdom Metazoa; phylum Arthropoda; class Insecta; order Phasmatodea; family Phasmatidae; genus Clitarchus; species Clitarchus hookeri. Next base: position 13,862 of record NQII01001383.1, on the reverse strand, counting down.
TATTTAAATAATTTAATTATGACTACAGCAATTAACATTAAAATTTTTGCCATTTTTGGGGAATGATTTTAAACTTTCACTTTGCAATGTTTTTTTAAGCACAGTTTATGTCGAATATTATATTAAAGGGATGAAAATTACACCCAACATTCACTTTGTAAATGAAGAAAATTTCGGTTCTCTCAAAAGATTGTTAATAGTTTCACTTACGAGTCCGAGCTACTGTGGGATGACCATCGTGCTCCTTGTTGCTCCTTCTCCAGGATCTGCCCGTCCCTTGGGACCAGCGAAGGCGGGACAAGCACAGTGAATAAACAACTTTACAAATTTCAATGTGAGTCGATTTATTGTCCTCCAGGACATGTAGGACACACCACTTGCAGTACCGTCCACAATTTCCTAGCATATTTCAAGCATACGAGATGGCCTACAGTCTCATCATAAGGTGTAAATAGTGAAACAGTAACTATGCAACACCATCATCTGCAAACTGACAGACGACTCCAGGGTTCCCTGCATCGTCAACCGCACGATACACATCACTAACTCTCCACTGGGTTATGGCGCTGGGAAATTCTACACTCAACCAGACCTGGGTCACCTCGATCACGTCAAGTCATAAGAGCTGGCAGATGTATTTCCTCGTCCAGGTATTCGCTAAAGCCAGGCCGTTTCCCCTTCTTATAATCCTTAACTTTGCGAATTGGCATGTTGTATGTTTCAACATCACTGAACAACATGCGGACATAATAATGGTACGAAAGCCAATTCGTGGAGCACTTCACTTCTTATTCGAAGGTAATATGAAGGCCTTCATTAAGCGCTATATCTAGTATATCGGGTCTCTGATTTAATGCTGACTGAAAAGCAGGTTCGCTGGGCGCACGAACACAATAATTATGTTGCTCCTGGTGTCTAAATAAGCTATTCCCGTTGGCTGTACGCACGAGACAGCGCCAAGCGGGATGTTTTGCATTTAAATTGCCAACAGCGAATAAAACAGGTGGAGAGTTTATTAATTCATTTAAATCTGCACGTAAAAGAGTGCGGCCTTGCAGGCAGTAAACAGAATAAATTGAAACTTGCGGAATACCTAGTTTTACTTTAATGCCCACTGCTTCTAGTGTTTCTAGTTCAAACAATTTAGTTGGAGTTCGCGCGATAGTATGGTATATTAAAATTAATACTCCACCACCATACTGGTTCCTATTAAAACCCGGGATTGACAATCTTATTTGTGGGTGCAAGTGTGTCTCATTAATAGCTGTAATAGGAACCTGGCGCCGAGAAATAAAATCTATCAACACTTGTTTCTTATTGCAAATGCATCGAGCATTCCAATAAGTAATACTATTAACTAAACTAAACCTATGAGATGGCATTCTATGCAATACCTATGGTATTCTACCCTATAGCACACATCGGAGGATTTGGGTAAAACCATTTAGGCAAAATCCACGAGAGCTTGACACTTGTCATCTCGCCCTCGTGCTGGGCCCGTCCAAATATTAAGTAACTTAAAAAGGCTCTCCAGCAATTCTGCAAGTGATGGATTGCTCTGAGCAATGGGGCAGGACTTTATTAAATTAAATAAAGTGGCAGTTTCAGGGTTTTCTGGGATGACTGGAGTGCTCCTTGCCTTATTAGTTACAGAACTGGCCACACTGGTGTTGCCCAGGATGGAAGCTGGCCCCTGATTGGCTGGCACCTGATTGCATGAGCGGCGGATGGTTATTAAGCTGGGGGAGGGAGTGAGAAGTTTGACGAACCTGGCTGTCGTGGAGTGAACATCGTGCTGGCGGTTGCGNTCGCACGACCGACGACAAGTTGAAGGATGTGGAGAGGAGGTGGCTACCCGCGAAGTCTTCTCCACCTTTACCCACGCCCTACGCCTGGGCCAGCTGACTCACCTCCAGACCTGGTAGTGTCACCCCAGAGTTGGCAACACGCAGGACCGCCGACTACTTTGAAGGATGTGGAGAGGGGGTGGCTCCTCGCAAAGTCCTCTCCGCCTTCACCTGCGTGGAGCTCCTGGCGTCAGCACGGACGAGGGAAGACGGAGTTGGTGCCAGAATTGAGCGGTCCAGATCCCGATGCACACAACGAGAAGCAGGATGGCCCTGCAATCTGTAGCTGCTGTTAATATTACTGTATAGGCATCTGCGCAGAAATATTGAAAGCAGTTATATACTCCAAGGGTGCTTGTGCCCACAGCCACTTTCTCTTCTAGAGCTCAATTCTCCTCATTAAAAGCATGTTATCCTTAACCTGATGTCTCCTTTTGCATTTTTAATGCATAATAAGTTTGAACTTCATTCCTATCGAGAGGGTTTTTACTGTGTCTATGCAGGTTTTTTCCCCTCTCTCTTCTTTAACTATATCTTTGCTATACACCCCCTTAGGGATGTAGTTCATGGCCTAAACTCGGCAATGGCTGCCAAATATCCCTCCTCGTTACGATGCACGCCTCCTTTGCATTAAATTCCCTGTCCTTGAAGCTTATGAGGCTCAGCCTTGAGACGCACTAATCCCTCGTACCTACCGCGGACCATAATAACACATAGTTTTATAAAGTAGGTTAGGGGAAAAAAACTAGCAGTTTGGAGCTGCTCGCGAGTGACAGCCTGCTGTGGAGCTGGATACTTTGCCACCTTTCGGTGAGTTTGGTGGTTCAACTTTCCCTTAGATTGAGTTGGAGGAACTTGAACTTAGTGCCTAGGATGCGGAGGGTTAGCTAGAGCTGGAAAATCCAGCTCGTTATAAGCCAACACACCATAAGTGTTGGCAGTGGCTATAGGGAGGCCTTGTGCATATTCTGGCACAAAATTCTGCACTTTTGTTGGCCTGGCGCTGCAGTCATGAACAGTGGTCCACTGATCATGGGATGGCTTAGTCCATGGGGCGGGATGTGCCCTAAACTTAGCTCCTGGATGGGGAAGCAGCTATGACAGCTTACTTTGCTGCTGTCAATTCATGTGCCCTTCTAAAGGCAGGAAGCGCCACTTCTCTGCCTTGTAAGCTGTACAACCCTTAAAGTTGGTTGTGTGGTTGCTGCCTCAGCACACACAGTGCCTAAGGGACCTGTCGTCTTTGTCAGGGAAGGTGTAATCTAAGTGCAGTGCGCCTGACCACAGAGGCGGCAACGAGCTGTGGAACGACACATTCTACTAGAATGGCCGAAATGCTGGCAGTTATTACACTGCACAGGGCTGGCGGCACGTTGGTAATCCTCAACTTTGGTAATTAGTACGGAAAGGCCGCGGATCTGATGGATTGTTTGGGAGTGCTCGTTATTAGGCAGCTCTACTATAAACATATGCAGGGACTGCCTATCACGAAGCGAGTATTTGGGGGTTATGGATATAGGGTGGAAGCCAAGGGCCTTCAGCTCTTCTCGGATGAAATCTGTTAGCAGAGATTTTTTCAGGCCTTTTATTGCCACCTTAAGTGGCAATTCATTGCGGGGCGTGAAGATCCTAAAACTAAACTTTAGAATCTCTAGTAGGAGGAGAGCTGCCCTATAGTCATCGTATGACTTGGGCAGATATTGCACTCCCTGTGGGACCACACAATTGACTGGGTTCCTTCAGGTGAGCGCGGAAAAGGCGGCAGACTGTGGCTAGTCCCTCACACTCTTTGGTGTGATACACCGTAATAGGGCGCAAACCTGGGTGTTTAGAGGACGGGGGTGCTTTGCCCTGATTGTTCGATTGAGGCAGCGAATCGGCGTCCATTACCTCGGTGGTGGTGAAGGACTTTTTTTATGGGGGAGGGGAGGCGTGGCAGCTACATTCGCTTTTTCGCACTTTCCTCCTGGGAGACATCATAANGACTTTTTTTATGGGGGAGGGGAGGCGTGGCAGCTACATTCGCTTTTTCGCACTTTCCTCCTGGGAGACATCATAAGCGGGCTCCGAAGGATCTGTCATGTAAGATGGGCCACCCCCTAAGGAGGTCTGAAAAGGGTAAAAACTCAAATTGAGAATCTAAGGCCTAACTAAACCTATAAAAAACAGTCCTCCACAAACTGGCCTCTCTGACTGCTCCCCTCTACCGGAAACACAGCTAGAAGAAGCTATAAACTGACCGATGAGTCACAACCACACC